>CM024245.1:19529960-19595565 GCA_013421045.1 Propylea japonica
ACTTACGAAGTTGAGATTGTTGAATAGTTAACCGAGTTAACGTATGAAAAGGCAGAGAAGACTATTTTTCTTTTTTTTATCGTCAGAAGAGCAGAAACGTTCTGGTTTGTCGATTAATTATTAATGACATACAGAGAAACACAGAGAGTATGATTGCTCTTCCATCTTACAATGCACTACTAAATGGGTTTATCCAAAAGTGGTGGCATTGTTTAAGGAGAAGATAGTTGGTTAGTGGTTACTTGCCCTGCTAAGGGCATTGGATGTGCGTATGTGGCGGTACCTATTAGAATTATCTGGCAAACTCTGAATATTTAGGGTTCATCCTAATACGCTCTCTTAGCGGATACTTGAATAATTACTTATCGGTAGAGAGGTTTCTACCTCGGCTATGAAACTATAGTTTTATGACGTGAAGTTTGAAGAATCGAAATATTCGAAACCGAGTAAATTCCAACACATGTTCGTCGATGAATAGAGTAAGCCAGGGTTCCAGTTGGGAATTTTATTACTTTGATAATTACAGAGTCTGTTTATGTTATGTAATTCTAGTTTTTCTATTCTAAGGTAGCGAAGGGAACTATTTTGCAATTTGAATCGTAATTGAAGGCAAGAGGCAAGATATGAGATTGAATATAAGAATAATTTTTGGTGTTTGCTAAACTAAACGTGTTTTGAATTGAATCGCAAAACGTGTATTATTTGGTTAGACTTTATTTTGAACAAGTTTTTTTTGATAGCTGTGAATTGTTCTTCAAACAATGCGACGAATATTAGTACCAACGTGAAGTCTTTGCACTCACGAAAACTATGATGAAAACATTACCTATTTAAAAATTTATCGCAGCGAAATTCAGGCGTTTTCCTCATTATTAAAATATTTCGGTTCAGAAATACGAATGAAGTTTCGAAATATGACAATACTGTAATTTATTATTATCGGCTATATATTTCTTATCGATGTCATTGGAAAGAAGAAAAATATGCTTTGTTTCTCTTGTGTTGAATTTTTGAGTCAATATCGACTTTGGCGGCAATAAATCGTATCCCTGATGACGAATACTTGGTCAAATTCAATATATCCGATTGGAGTGAATTTCATTTTGTGAACGAAGATTGGTATATTATACTTAATATTCATGCAAAATTTCAAGAAAATCGCATTGTGTATAGAAAATTCAATTGAAATTAGAAAAAAAATTGCTATACCTATTTCCAAAACAAGATATCCGTTTCAAGTGAAATTTATTTTGGGTATGAAGATTGTTATATTGAATGTTCATTCAAAATTTCAAGAGGTTCGCATCATCTGAACCATAAATTAACGGTGGGTTTCACAAAGATTTGATTTCTCAATCTTTGATCGGCAATCAAAATGAAATTCTATGATACAAATCTAATTTGATTGCGGAATCAACGATTTGATTGCCCAATCAAGAAAAACCCAATCAACGCACTTGATCGGCAATCAGCGGACGTTGATTGCCAATCAAGTGAAAATTGGGTTTCACAAATCAAAACTGACAACTAATTAACAAACAACGACGCTTGATTGTCCGATCAAGTTGATTCGACAAATTTGGGCAATCAAGATACATAAATTGTAGACCAGCACGATAAAAAAATGCTTTTCGAAATTAGTTCCTCTTCAGAATCTTCATCAGAAGATGAAACAAGAATTACTACTCGAATAATTCGAGACAGGAGTGATCCGTTTTCGAATTACGATGATCAGGAATTCAAAAAAAGATTCAGGTTCACCAAACAACAAAATTGGAGAAAACATTGAACCGCGAACTAAAAAAATTAAATCTATACCGGCAATTCTTCAAATTTTAATTACTCTGAGGTTCTACGCAACGGGTGCATTTCAAATGACCGTAGGAGATCACGTTAATGTAACTAAAGCATCGGTGTGTAGGTGTAGAATTGTGAAGAGAGTATCTGAGGAAATTGCAAGGCTGAAAAATGAGTTCATTCATATGCTCCAAACAAGGGAACAAAGATTGGAAGTATCATTGGGTTTCCATCAACTCAGTGGAATTCCAAGAGTTTTGGGAGCTATAGACTGCACCCATATACGAATATCGTCACCAGGAGGTGGTAATGCTGAGATATTCAGAAACAGAAAAGGCTACTTTTCAATAAATGTGCAGATGGTATGCGATAGTAGACTAAAAATTAGACATATCATAGCTCGATGGCCAGGATCTGTCGACGATTCTACAATATTCAACGATTCTCCATTGATTGTTGAGCTGGAGCAAGGTGCATATGGAGATACCTACCTGCTAGGAGACAGTGGTTATGCCTGCAAAATTTTTCTGTTGACTCCAATTTTGAATCCTCATAATGAAACCGAGAGGCGTTATAATCAGGCCCAAATAAAAGCCCGCAACACAAGTGAAAGATGTTTCGGATTGCTCAAGAGACGTTTCCCATGCCTGCATTATGGATTGAGAAAAAAATTAGATACATCTTTGACCATTATTCTTGCATGTAGTGTATTGCACAATTATGCTCTTGCTCAGCATGATGAAATGGACGAGCTAGATGATCTGAACATTGAAGTTGGAGTAAATCAGTCGATTACCCCTGGGCCGCAGAAGACATCAGTTAGAAATGCTCTGATAGCAGATATTTTTGAGAGGTTGTTACTCTTGAGTAAGATAAAAAATGTCCCAATAATAAACTTTATGATTTCAGGTGAACTGGCATTGTTGTGACCTGGTTAGAGTAGTCGTTTTCTAGAATTTATTGGAAATTTACTCAAAACTAGCTAGTTAAGCATAGATATTGTTCAATAAAAAATTTTAACTGCTCGGCATTTTTGTGGCTACTTTTTTCAAACTGAAATATCATTATTTCGTGAAAACTATAATGCTTTTAATTCAATCGGTTCACTTATCATAATAAAAAGACACAATCAATAAAAAAAAGTTTTATTGATAAAATAAATTCACATTGCTTTTTTAGTTGAATTTTTCTCTCCTTAACTGAATCATTAAAATCTTAGCTTCAATTCTGGCATTTTTTAATTTTTGTTTATAATATTGCTCTTTGAGCGACAATTTTTTTTGATAAGTTTTTTAGGGTGTTTTCGGATTTGTTGTGGAATAGGGGAAGGTCTGGACTCAATTTGACAGTGAGAAGGAACGGAAGCATCAGCATCTTGAACAGGAATAGGGGATGGACTTGCAAGTATAGGAGTAGGATCAGCTGAAAATGAAATTTGATTAGTAAAATAATGTGAGAAATTTTTCACACGACCCGAAATATAAGAGCTACCTTTGCTGCCATGAAAAATATATATTATCATAATTTGTTTTAGAACAGACTATGTAAAATATCTCCTATTCTAGATCAATATTATGTTGGGAATTCATAATATAAAGGAATGAATGAGTTTTCATGAATATGTTTCATTGAATAAACAATGTTTTATATTGCACCAACTTTGAAGCTACAAAGGTATATTGCTCTGATATTTTAACAATGAACTAAAAATATTATTATGTTTCTTTACCCACAATAGTTATTAGATGCACATTTTTGAACTTTTGCAGAGAATCTAACATGAATGTAACATCTAATTACTGTTGAGAGCATATAGTCATCACAACAATCAGTTTTAATTATGATCATCTAACAAATAATGATTCGAAGGTTTCAATATCTAAAATGGGGTATTATAAATATCAGAAGTAATTTCATCACAAACTTTAGCACAATTTTATGGTTAAAAAAAATGAAACAAGCTTTTCATCATAATTTTGTTCTAGAAAAAACAGTTTGATCCCTTATTATCAACATTGACCAAAATAGATCAAACAAATACAAGTGTGCAAAAGCTAAACCTAAAAGGATACCTCATTCGGTTCACTTCCCTTTGAACTATTGATTACATATTTCCTTGTAATTTGAAGGATTTCAAATTGTACGTTACTTACCTCTCTTTTCTTGAATTTCTGCGAACATTGACTCAACAAACTAAATAGATGCATCATCAAATGCATTATTTAATGGAGTAATATTATTTACTCCTACCATTGAAATTATTCGGCAGTCAGTATCCGTCAGATATGTCCCCATAGTTCCACCTCCTGTTTTTTGAATTTCCTTCTGTAATGTGAACTTCGCCAATATTAAAGTTTATTGTTCCTTAACAATTTCCAAAAAACAGAATTTGACTATCCCATATTTACTTGAAACTAACAATAGCTCACTTTTTCCTGTCTCATTAAGGATTTTAATTGATCAACTCTTGGTGCAGGTTCCTCTCGTTCCTCAAATTGTTCAGGCATTTGTTGGCCTGGAAACATAATTTCCCTATATCTTTCCTTCTGAAAAACAATCTATACTAATATTATAAAGAGGAAAGATTTGTATGTTTGTGGGTTTGTGGATTTGTGGGTTTGTGGCGTTGATATGAGATAACTCATAAGCTACTGGACCGATTTCAATAATTCTTTCATCCTTAGAAAGCTACACTATCCTTGAGTAACATAGGCTATACTTTTCACCCGAGAAAATTGAGGAAACCTACTATAACTTCAATGATAATAAATATGAGTACCAAAATCAGCTATTTTCAGGTGCGCTGCGAAAACCGTAAGACGTACATGAAAACAATGTATGACGGAAATGTACCTCTTTAATAGTTCTACAAAAAAGTCCGCGATAGCATATATCTGTCTTTCAAGGTTTACTCGGTATCACCTTTTAAAGGTATCCGAATGTTTCTCAAAATTATGCATTATTTGGGAGTATTTTTTATGAATACGCTATTGATCTTTATCCAATTAAATACGTCCTTCATACCCAGTATTTAATATAGAACGAAATTGCCTTTTACATCATTCAATTATGATGAATACATCAAAAGATATGGCAGGTTGAAGATGAAATCGCACCAAAATCTAATTGCGTCTAATGCAATCAACTAACTATTTCAAATAAAATTTCTTTGATGTCTTTGTTTGTTGATCCTGGAATATATCAATGAATTTGTATAAATATGGATGTTAGTGATAAGTATTCACGAGTATTTGTTAATAGAGAATAAATTATTCAAGTTTTATTTAAAAACTTCGAATAAATGAAAATATTTTCATCATGTTTAGGAAATTTCTATGAATTTCATTTATAATTCGCGAATTTGGAAAGTTTTTGTCCATTTTTTTCTTCATATTCTGAAAACTGATCTTCTTATTCAGATCCCGGTGTCTTAAGTTGATACGGATTCTGCTCAAAACGGTAGGTTTTAAAAAAAAGTGGTCAATGGGGCGTTTGTACCTATAAAATGAGGTATCAATCGTCCTGATCGAATGAGCACAGACCGATTTATTTTCATTAGAAGATGAAAAAATGTAATTTTCCATCTCCTCCCAAGTTTATTCGAGATATTCTCAAAACGATAGGTTATAGAAAAAAGTGGTCAATAGGGCGTTTGTAGAGAATTTATCTATATCTATACTGATATTATACTTATACTAATATTATAAAGAGGAAAGATTTGTATGTTTGTGGGTTTGAGGGTTTGATACGAGTAACATAGGCTATACTAACCTACTATAATTTCAATGATAATAAATATGAGTACCAAAATCAGCCATGATCAGCTATTTTCAGGTGCGTTGCAAAAACCGTAAGACGTACATGGAAACAATGTATGACGGAAATGTTCCTCTTCAATAGTTCTACGAAAAAGTCCGCGATAGCATATATCTATCTTTCAAGGTTTACTCGGTATTACCTTTTAAAGGTATCCGAATGTTTCTCAAAATTATGCATTATTTGGGAGTATTTTTTTATGAATACGCTATTGATCCTTATCTAATTAAATACGTCGTTCATACCCAGTATTTAATTGAGAACGAAATTGCCTCTTACATCATTCAATTATGATGAATACATCAAAAGATATGGCAGGTTGAAGATCGCACCAAAATGCGGCTCCGAGGTAGGCACTAGGCGGGTAGGAGAAGGTACCGAAGTGTGAGGGATGTATTGTATGAATGTATTTTGGATTGCCGATGCCCACCACAAATCAGATCAACAGATGGCGCTGTAGTCGTTATTCAGGTTATTCTCTGCAACTAAACGGCTCGATCGAATTGAATGAATTTTTGTGTATACAGAACAACGTCTGTTGGGTCTGCTAGTTATGTATATAAATCAATACAAATAGCTTATTTTAGTACCATTCATTCAATTTATCACATACATTTTCCATTGCCACATCGTGTTTTGTTCTCCTCTTCAAATTTTCATGAAGAATTTTTAATTGACTGGCTGTCCTGGGTGTATTCCTTCCAGCATTGTACACCTTAGTTATACTGGACCAAGCTTCCCTTTTAGACTCACGACTTAGGTACCTTATTCGTACATTTTGATTCTAAATTCTAATACTTATATCGTTTTTTCTAAAAAAAAACAAGAAAGTAGGTAATTATATTCTCAGTTCTGGATATATGGAATTCCCTTCACCAAACTAAACATTATGATTCTTCAAGGGAATATTTCACTTACGATTCAACTAAGGAGAGAAGAAGGTATTTGTCGTCATTGTTGTAATTCTTTTCTCTATAGAATTTTTTAAATTTTCCATTTTGATTTGGTATCAGCTTCAAAGTTCAAACAACAACAAACAACTGCCGCTTGTAACCAAACTTCTAACAGTTCTAACCTCACACACACAGAAATAATAATATAAAATAATGTTTTATGCTTTTCCCAATCAAATCTTGACAAATGCTACGTTGCCAGATTGGTTTTCTCGATCAACTGATTGAGGTTCTTGATTGCGGAATTTTGTTTTGTGAAACCCGAATCCATTGATTGGACAATCAAAATTTGACAAGGGAATCAGTTGATTCTAGAATCAACGGATCTTTGTGAAACCCAGGGTCAGTGTCAGAATAAGGGGTGAAATCCTTAGTTTTGCGGACTAACTGCACCGATTCGTGGAAGTCTTTGAAATCGGAGGCAGAGAATGACTTCAGAATTTTAAAGGGGTGGTTTAGTTATAAACCATTGACATAAAACCTAGAAAAAACTAAATATCTGCCCTTCACTGCCTACTGCAGTGGATCACTTGAAATCACACCTGATTCGCTCATCTCAGAAGCAGATTCAGTTAAATATTTGTGACGATTGACATTTAAGTGGGGTGCTAATCAAAAACTGGTTCAATAAACTGAGAGTACTTTTATATAAATTGAAATTTTTTAAAGATTATCTTTATGTGCGACATCTCATAATGCTATATTTTGCGTTAGTACAGTCCCAGCTGACTTACGGAATAATAGGCGTGGCGTGGTACTACAGATAACCATCTGAAAAATTTGGTTGTGATTCAAAGATCGATTCTTCGAATCATATATAGTAGACCACTCACGTTTCCCAATGAAGAACAATTCAAAGAGGCCTAGATGCTGGGTGCGAGACAACTTTCTTATAATATGCACATGCTGATTAATATCAAGAAATCGAGAATGAGTTCGAATCCCGTCACACATTGTGACAACACACGAAATAAGTTAAATATTCTGAGTATGCCTCGTTGTATTAAAAAAAGTTCTGATTATGATAGGATAAAATGTGTTTTCCGTGTTGTATTTTTATAATTATTTTTAGTAGATATTTGTTCACCATATGTAGAAAAAGAGTAATTCAAATGGAATTACATCACGTACAAGCGATAGCTCCTCGGAGCTGAAGCTTCTGTGATATCATATATTTATTCATCTCCTGACTTTTGAATGAGCTCTTGAATAATTTTGAGTGTGTAATCTACTCTCAGTGAAAAAATATACAGGGTGTTTCATCATAAACTGGACAAACATATATTTTCGTGTAGAGGACATCGGGAGAATCATAAGCGAGATACAGGGTGTCGAACGTCATTTTTGAGCAAGATTCTTATGAGTGTGGTTAGTAATGTATAACACTTAAAGTAACGGTTTTTGGTCAAATCTCAGTATTTTTGGGTCCTCCATTCAGAAAAGTTAACGAAATCCGAAAAAAAAAATTACAAAATGGCGGAAGACCTGCAATGTTCCAAATTGTAAAATATCGAACGGTTTCGTTACTACAGTCATTCAAATGTTTCGTTCAGACCTCTGAAATAATGAAAATAAATTTGTTTTGAGTTCTAGAGTCAAAATAATTAAATTATTGGCATGTCCAAACATTTTAGATGAATTTATACAAAAAAAAAATCAGTGAAACTCAGTTGGGACTCGAACCGTAGGCATTAAATAGGGAAATGGCACTGTTCTAAGGATATTGATATTCGTTGCCAGGCAACGGTAGTTCTTAGTTCATAGAGTTTGAATACTGGGTAAATTTTATTCACTAAAATTCAAATACCAGTCCAACTCTATGAACTACGAACTACCGTTGCCTGGCAACGAATATTAATATCCTTAGAACAGTGCCATTGCTTTATTTGGTACCTACGTCGGTTCGAGTCCCAACTGATTTCACTGATTTTTTTTGTATAAATTCATCTAAAATGTTTGGACATGCCAATAATTTAATTATTTTGACTCTAGAACTCAAAACAAATTTATTTTCGTTATTTCAGAGGTCTGAACGAAACATTTGAATGACTGTAGTAACGAAACCGTTCGATATTTTACAATTCTGTTTTCATATTCGTGATTGATAATTCAAGAAGTACAATTGTACAAAATTTCATCCATTACGAGTGAAATTTCTTCATCGCTGTAAACATGTAAAAAAAATTGTGTTCGATTTTTGAAAAAATTTTTTCACAGGAATTCCTAGAAAATTGTGTTCATTCAGAAAATAAAAGTCAATTTGACAACCGCAAAAAAAAATTTGGAACATTGCAGGTCTTCCGCTATTTTGTAATTTTTTTTTCGGATTTCGTCAACTTTTCTGAATGGAGGACCCAAAAATACTGAGATTTGACCAAAAACCGTTACTTTAAGTGTTATACATAACTAACCACACTCATAAGAATCTTGCTCAAAAATGACGTTTGACACCCTGTATCTCGCTTATGCTTCGAAAACGAGATATATTGTATAAGGAAAAAATGATTCTCCCGATGTCCTCCACACCAAAATATATGTTTGTCCAGTTTATGATGAAACACCCTGTATATTATATTATATATCATTTTTATAGGAATTACTCTGGAAACATGGAAACATTTTTCGAGAAACTTTCTTGTGTCCTTCAGGCTTGTGGTATCCGTGTTGATTATGTGCTCTTATGTAGAGACTTATGCCCGATTGCACCGTCCGTCTAAGCAACGTTTAAGCCCTTAAGTGACGTTTTTTCCATTGATGAAACGTCATTTCAGGGCTTAAACGTTGCTTAGACGAACGGTGCAATCGGGCATAAATGTTCAAGTCTAAGTGTCAGTTGCAGGAACGTCCATTAAAATTTAAAGGTCCATTAAACTCTTAATCCTCCATTATTAGAAGGAACTAATGGAGGATTAAGGGTTTAATGGACCTTTAAATTTTAATGGGCGTTCCTGCAACTGAGCATTAATTACTTACCTATCGAATTGTTGGTTTTTTTTAAACTTGAAGTTACACATTCTAAAGCAACTAGAGTGTTCACCAACATCAACGGTATTGTATGGTGTTTGCCAATATACTTGCCAAAGAAGGCGGACGAATGTCACTCATTGGCCCAGAACTCTTTTGTGTTATAGGTAAATGTACCTATAAGAAGGAGAAAGCCGAAAAATCGAAACTCTGGCGGAATCTCCCAGGGATGGATCATTCCACTAAGTTCCTACGAACCTTTTAAACAGCAAGATCCAAAAGATATCTGGATCTTGGTAAGAAACAATAACACCTCCTCACTGGCTTTCTTTCAGGACACTGTAGCTTCAGAAAGCATCTGTTGAGGATGGGATTATCAGACACCGACGAGTGTGGGTTCTGTGGGGAGGAGGAAGAAACCCACATTAACCACAGAATGCTTTGTCAATACGAGCCTAAGCAAGGAATACCTTGGTCGAGAAACTTGTAAGAGGAAGGAACTATCCTCATTGAAGCCTTCCCAGATATTGGATTTCATCCATTTCTATATCTCTGGAACTGGAAGGCAAGCTGTAAAGGGTGTGGTCAGAACAGCTCTGTAAGGTGGCACAATAGACCTTGAGGCCGCAGTGAACTTTAACCCCTCTTTAAACAATAACTATGACAATAACACCAACAGAGTACTTCCATTTACAAAGTGGATTACATAATTACAAATGCCGCTATAGACGACTATGAGGCTATTGTTTTTAAGCCTCATATTAGTGAACATAATGCTTTAATGCTCAAATTGAATTTCGATCTACTTTAGTGAAAAACACCTCAAGTTCATACAGTAATAGATTTTCAGATTATCGCAGTGTAATTTTGAGATACTATACCTACCTGGAAGTTGATGTTGATCAGTGCTTCGAAAGTTTTAGTGGTACTCTTCAATACTATCTAGAGTTATGTTGCCCTTTGAGAGAGTTTAATTCTGTACCTAATAGAAAAACATTGATCACTGCTGAAATCGTTGAGAGCAAACGAAACCTTATTAACCTACGTTTACTTCACTTGAACTTTGACTCCCCATCTACTTGTGAAAACTGTAAAATGGCTAAATATCACCATAATTTGCCAGTAAAATCCACAGAACGCAGGTTTCATTGTTCAGCTATAGTAAATGCGGACAGAAAATAAAGCAGTATAGAATATTGTAAATCGTACAATAAATGGTGAAATCAGAAAAACACCGCAATATTGCTATTGATGGGTAGGTTGAAAACCTGAATAAATGTCGTACATATTTGCAGAGCATTTTCCAACAGAAGCTGAAATAAAACTTTTTGGTTGATCTTGTTTCAGAATTAGAAATTGAAGCAGTTATAAAAAATTAGTAAAGTGTTGGCAGTAATAATTTAAAAAAATGGCTGAGGTAGTTAGTGAACCACTCACTCACCCCTTCAATATGTCTATATCCTCGGTAGGTTCCTGAAAATTGTTAATCCAAAAAAGGCCATTGTACTCCCAAAATATCAGAATATCTCAGGAAATTTTTTGTAGAAGCTTTATTAGGATATCCTGGTCTTAGGAAATGTAGGACACTTTTATTTTAATCCAAGCTTTCGGTAAATTTTATTACCTTTTTCAAGGATCTATAAAAATAATTTACGTCATTATTATATAAGGCTAAATTACAATTTACTTACAAATACTGTGATTAAACTCCTTAATATAGTTATAAGTTTAAAGGACATGCAATTAAATAGTTATTATACTCCAGAAGTGATTTTTCTAAAAATATTTTACATACATCAAATTTGACAATAAACTTCAGTTCACAAATTATTAAATTTCTATTCTTCATCAATAGAGAAATCGCGAAAAGATGAAAATGATTTTTTTGATATTTCAATTAAATAAGAATATATATTATTAAGGTTGCTCGTATCTTGTTTGGTGTTCATGGTGTTATCAGAGATGGATATTGCCAACATTTCAAGGAACAGTCTTTTGTTGTAATGAGTTTCTTTAAACAGCAATTTCGTATTTGAATAATTCATGTTATGATCGTAATTGTTTGAATGTATGGCCAAAGCACAAGTATTCAAATTTCTTCTTACAGAACTTTTATGGGAAGCTATTCTTGTTTTTATCCAATTTGAAGTCTGTCCTACATAAATTTTTTCACAATCTCCACATGGTATGCTATAAACTACTCCTGATTCCAACTCTACTTTTTCTCTGTCTTTTAGCTTACTGAAAACTTGTGAGTATAAGGTGTGTTTCATAGTGTTAATTATCTTTACATTTCTTACATCCTTAAAATTGCAGAGATTTTATTTGAAATGTTTGGTATATATTGTAGAGTGGCGTGAATTCTATTAGTGGGTTGTTCAATTTCACGTGAAGTACCATCATTATTAATAATTTGAGGAGAGGCAACGTTGAAAAGTATTTGATTTAAAAGTTTATTGGGATATCCACTTATTAGGAATAGTTTTTTGAGTTCTAGAATTCATTCCTTATGGTATGTTCTGTGTGTCAGCTTTAAAACTCTATTTTTCATACATCTGACTAGATTCATTTTCATGTTGAAAGGGTGGCAAGATTTATAATGGAGGTATCTACCAGAGCTAGTGGGTTTGGTGTACCATTTCGTTTTTAATGTTTCCTGATCTTATAATTCTCATGTCTAAGAAGGGTAAGCTGCTGTTGTTTTCTTCTTCAGATGTAAATTGTAGATGAGAGTTGAACAGAACATACCATAAGGAATGCATTCTAGAACTCAAAAAACTATTCCTAATAAGTGGATATCCCAATAAACTTTTAAATCAAATACTTTTCAACGTTGCCTCTCCTCAAATTATTAATAATGATGGTACTTCACGTGAAATTGAACAACCCACTAATAGAATTCACGCCACTCTACAATATATACCAAACATTTCAAATAAAATCTCTGCAATTTTTAAGGATGTAAGAAATGTAAAGATAATTAACACTATGAAACACACCTTATACTCACAAGTTTTCAGTAAGCTAAAAGTCAGAGAAAAAGTAGAGTTGGAATCAGGAGTAGTTTATAGCATACCATGTGGAGATTGTGAAAAAATTTATGTAGGACAGACTTCAAATTGGATAAAAACAAGAATAGCTTCCCATAAAAGTTCTGTAAGAAGAAATTTGAATACTTGTGCTTTGGCCATACATTCAAACAATTACGATCATAACATGAATTATTCAAATACGAAATTGCTGTTTAAAGAAACTCATTACAACAAAAGACTGTTCCTTGAAATGTTGGCAATATCCATCTCTGATAACACCATGAACACCAAACAAGATACGAGCAACCTTAATAATATATATTCATATTTAATTGAAATATCAAAAAAATCATTTTCATCTTTTCGCGATTTCTCTATTGATGAAGAATAGAAATTTAATAATTTGTGAACTGAAGTTTATTGTCAAATTTGATGTATGTAAAATATTTTAGAAAAATCACTTCTGGAGTATAATAACTATTTAATTGCATGTCCTTTAAACTTATAACTATATTAAGGAGTTTAATCACAGTATTTGTAAGTAAATTGTAATTTAGCCTTATATAATAATGACGTAAATTATTTTTATAGATCCTTGAAAAAAGTAATAAAATTTACCGAAAGCTTGGATTAAAATAAAAGTGTCCTACATTTCCTAAGACCAGGATATCCTAATAAAGCTTTTACAAAATATTCATTCACGGTCAATAAATACCTCACTTTTATCTCAGGAAATTCAATATACTCCATCTCAACATGCTTTTAGAAGCGGTCATTCAACTCAGACTGACGCGCTCAGTTTTGTAGCAACCGTTTACAGATGTTTGGATGAGGGTCTAGATCGAGGGGCAAACCGCTGAGCAAATTCTGTACACCAGACATCCCCTTAGTGAGGGACATCCCCAGATATCCCCGGACATCCCTCAGACATCCCCAGACATCCCTCAGACATCCCCAGACATCCTCAGATATCCCCGGATATCCCCAGACTTCCCGAGACATCCTAGGATTTCCTGGGATATCCTCTATTACTTAATAGTTGGTATCGGTTTAATGAGTGATTAAAAACAGTTTGTAGTACTATGTGATGTCCCGAAATCAAATTGAAAAAAAAATCTATTGTTTAATGTACTCTAGAATAGTATAACACAATGAACATATTATATGTAGATATTGAGTGTTTTCGAAACAGAGCAGAAGTGAGTTCTCTGAAGATGACTTATATTCTCATTCAAAATTTATAATTCAATGAAAATAGCTATCTATTTGACATCCCTCGATATTTCTGAACTGCCGAAAAAAGAATCTGATTAGTTAGTGGCAGATCCGGGCGGGGGGGCACACCGGGGAAACTTCAAAATACACTCGCGTAGAAAGGAAAATTTTTGGAGTGTGGTTGAAAATTCATTGAAAATTAGGAGCGAGCGGGGGGTGAGTTATTGGTCCTGGAGGAGGGCATGCCCTCCCCCTAAATCCGCCACTGATGAGTGGCTTTCAAAACCCAGCAAAGCCGTTAGTGGAATGTTTAATTTTTGCTCGTATAATTTTCGATATCAAAAATGAAATTTTTTTATGATATACCCACACAAATATATGATATATTTTATCTATATAATATATTTTTATTCCTTGAGGCGAAGAATTCAAACTATTTTCCAGGATAAATTCCTGCAATAGTAATTTTTCACTCTTTATTACCAGGTTCGTCATTTTTTCCATTTCTAGTTTGAAAATTATTTGTTTAAAATGAATTATACTTGAATTGATCCTTAATCTGACTTAAAATACACTGCGCAAAAAAATTAACGCGCATTCTGAAAATCTCAATTTTAATGAAAGTTAACTCTACATTGACATTATAACTTATTTTTTATGTTCTCTCGAGAAGGTTTTGAACGAAACAAGACACATTAAATGGAAGAAAAATTCAGGATTTCACCGAATCCCATGTGAAAAAAGAGAAACAAACAATTTTCAAAATACTGGAATGCTGATAAGTGATTTAATACTTGGTATTTCCACCCCTTGCGTTAATTACAGCTCAGCAACGACGGTTCATACTCAAAATGGGTGATCTTAAAATGTTTTATCTAATCCTTCCCGGATTTCTCTGAGTTGGATTAAAAAGATATTAAGAGTAGCTAGATGATTTTCTGAACTTCTCAGCCTTCTATTGAGGTTGTCCCAAACCTGCTTAATCGGATTGAGATCTCGACTTCTTGCTGGCCATTCCAGAGACTTTTACCTCTTCAAGGTACTCCTGAACGATGCGCGCACGATGGTGTCAGGCATTATTGTCCATAAAAATGAAATTTTCACCAATGTATGAAGCAAATGGCACTACATGCTCTTCAAGAATGTTCCTTATATACCTATCAGCATTCATAGCTCCATTATCAACGAGCACTAGGTCTGTGCGAGCAGTCAAAAATATTCCACCCCATACTCTGAAGTAACGTTCCTGAATGGCAGTTGTTACCCGTGGTCTACCCTGTCCTGGTCTTCGGACATTCATACCCGTCTCCCTGAATCGCTGCAACATTCTGGACACATTTGTATGGGAAATTCCAAACCTTTCTGCAATTGTGTATGTCCACACTTCTTCTTGCAAAACTACCGCTTGGGCACATTCTTCTTGGGTCAAATTGCGTGTTTCGCGTTGCATAGCGATCGAGTGTAGAAAATCAAACGAAAAACAAACTACTGATCACTAGAATTGATCGAGAACAACTGATTTCAGAATGGAGCTAACACATTCAAAATCTCATCTTTTTATTCCTGCTGGGAAAAAACATATGTATTGAAGAAAAACGTTGAAAGTGGATAATATATGCATGCATAATTCTGATGAAAATAATTATCATTAAAAACACCTTCAATTGTAGAATAAATTTGAGATTTCCATAATGTGCGTAAGTTTTTTGCGCATTGTATTTCATCTTGATAAAGATTTTTGATGAATTTGAAAAAAATGGTTCCCATTCATAAAAACACTTACATTTAGGTACCTATATATTCAAGTTCCTTTTTCTTGACGCAAAATATAACATTTAATCAACACCCTGTGTACTACCAATATGATTCGATGACATTTTAAAGGAAAACGGATCCTGTTTTTGATATCCCTCAACTCGTCCTTCAATGAAAATATATAAATATAAGGCATGTTGAAAAAACAACGAGACGATAATAACTATTATTAATTTGAATATACAGGGTGCGCGGCGCGGTTGCTCTCGACGGTTTCATGTTTGTTTCTGATCATTATTTATAATTATGATAAGGAATGTATCCCTCTAAATTTCCATAAAATTTGGTGGCGTTTGGTTGGTATTGATTTTCAAGAAACTTCTCAATAAAGTCAATTTTAAACGCTCTTGTGAAATTAGTGCAGGGTTTGAAAGGAGCATTTGGTGTATTCATTTGTTTTAATTGTTTGTGTTTCAGTAACTTGGGTGAAAAACCTATACAAGTTTTCGTAAAATGCCGAAACCTAACAGAATATGTTTCAACCCATATTTATATTTCTTTACAATTTCTAAATCGCTCTGTATCGATTGAGCAGATATGAAAACTCTTGTGAAAATGAGTTACAGGGTGTTTACCATACCCAAATAAGACTAATTTATATCGATTGAAATATATTCTGGGAGGATTCTGCATTTCTTAAAAACTTTATATGTTTTCACTTCCAGTCTCTGAAACAGAAATAATTGAAAAAATTTCAATTGAGATGAAGTGCTCCAGCGCACTTACACTCTAAGAAATTTTTGAACACCAGCCAACACCCGCTGACACCAGCCGTATTTCCTCAGAGGTCCTGATTTTTTGGTGTTATTTTGCACCTTCTAAAATAACACCGACGATCATGAATTTTCTGGTGTGTTTCATGATTTCAAAGGAGTTGCTTTTTTCAAATAAATAAATCAACTTTGACACTGAAGCGAGTGTGATTTTCATTCGGTTCTTTGCGACTTTGCACTTGTTTGGTGTTAAATCACACTAGAGCGGTGTGATCTCAATTGACCATCCAGTGTGTTTTGACACTGACTCGGTTATTTTTCACAATTTATTAGTGTGAAATAATATACTAGTTAGATCGGTTTCGGTGTGAAATCGCACCGTTTCAGTCTTAATTTGCACTAGCTTAGTGAGGTTGCAATAACCTGTTCGGTGCTATTCAGCACTGACTTAGTTGAGATGAGAAATGACAAAGGACCCCGCACATTTACTATGGAAATTGGCTCCCGGTGGATTTGGCTGAAAATGTGATATTATGTTCTACTAATTCTTCTGATCAAATGTCTCAACAGTCACGAAGCTGAAAAATGCATACTTCTAGGAGTTTTTAGCGATTTTTGTATCCATTATGACTTATTTATTACCGTTCACACAGAAATGTTTGAAAATATTTCGAATTGACAGAATCTGCTTTCAATAATCACGAAATATTTTCAAACATTTCTGTGTGAACGGTAATAAATAAGTCATAATGGATACAAAAAATCGCTAAAAACTCCTAGAAATATGCATTTTTCAGCTTCGTGACTGTTTAGACATCTCGCTGGTTTGCGAGAATATCGACACAAATAAAAATGATGGATTTCACAGTATAACGTTTTTAAATTTAGTCAAGAATACTTGGTTCCATAAAGCAAAAAGTAATCTATTTAGTGTAAAACTATCTTCACTGATTGGAATATAATAGAGTATAGATCAAAACACACAGAAATATTTCGAAACTTTTAATGAAAAATTAGAAAAAATCACATCATAATGACACCTGTCTGACTTCAGTCATTGTTCTCGAGATCATTTATTGATTTAATGTAATTCATATTGTGAACAATGCACAAAAACATTCAAAAATCATATAATAGTAGATTTGTAATTTACAAAAAACGTCTATTAAAAAACGAAGACGCATCAACAATACCACACAAAACACGTAAAATAACGTAAAAATAAAGTAAACTAAACATTTTTAATTCCAAACGTAAAAGTAAGTATAAACTCTCGGCAAGAACGCAAAACAGAATAATTTACAGTGATTCATAAAATTTTCGATAATAATTCGGAATTATATTTTTATCAATTAAATCGAGTAATCCTTTCTTTTTTTTCTCTGAAATTCCGTTATTTTTTTTGTAGGCATTTTTTAATTTGTAATTCTCGTCTAAAGGCTTCGAGGTTCGACTGATCACTTTTACACTTTTGAAATCCTTGTCACTGTACGAAGTTTTATAAAAAAAAGTTCCTTTATGCTCGGAGTCTACTTTTAGAATTTTTATATCTGTCATTTTGATTGTATCATTATCAATATTTTTATTGAAATTTTTGCCAACATCGTTAGCGAGGGACTTCAAATCATAAAAACTTTTGTAGTCCATTTCATGAACATTATAAGGGTTACCTTTCTTTTTGGCGGTACGAATAATTAAAAAGTAATGATCCGGTGTGTAAATTGGGCCTGATTTCAAAGTCTTATGGATGCTTCTTTCTATGACTGAGTGTACACTATCGCCTTCGTTTTGCGTATGCCCTTTAATAAGAAATTTATGTGTTATAGTATTGATATATTCAAACGAAGCGACGGCGTACATGTACATACTTATGATGAATTTATTCTTTTGTTGCCCGCAACAATTATCAGAGTAAAGAATTATATCTAATTTGGCTCCTTCTGCCAGACCATCACCAAGACTTTCTAAATATTTCAAAACGCAAGTTCCTATTTCTGTGGCTCCTCTGTTTGCCTCCCCTTCATGCCATACGTAGCAGTGCACATTTTTAGTATTCATCTCGTAAATTGTGAAGTTTAAAGTATTCAATTTGGAAACGTAGTAAAAATTGGAAACATCTCCTCTTGGACACGGCATCACGGCCTGTAAGTCATAAACCGCAACGATAATTGAGCAGTTTTCTTCTGCTTCTCTTTTATCATTAGCCTTTTCTATTCTTGATAACTCTTTTTCCTTTAAGTGATCGTTATATTTAGGCTCAAGTAAAATTTTATCTCCTCCAGTAGCATTATTGTAGGCAATACAGTCCTCGCATTGGTCTTTCTTAGGTTGGAAAAATGCTATATTGAACTCATCATTGAAAATTCTGTTGAACATCACGTAATTGACGCTTTTTTCTCGTCTATCTTCGCACATTTTGACATAGTCTCTATAAATTTCTGAAATGGTTTTACTCCCATCTATATATTCTTTCTGTGTATCTGCTCTACAATAATGGCTTTCCACTCTAGGTATTGATTTAATAAAATTTCTCACGCCATTTTTTAAATCATTATCCACGTGACTATGATTTCCATGTTTGCCACGTAAATCTTCCGCGATAATGCCTCTTATATGAGGCTATGAGCGGCAAAACGGACCAACCCTCTAAAATTGTATTTTGGGTTGCTTACCTAGTTTAAATCGTGATATTTAAACGAATTTATTACAAAATGGGCTAAACCACCTTGTACTTCTGTTCACTAGATGGCACCACATATGCACTTTGGTATTTAGAATTACTGTAATATGTACGGGAGCAAAGTGGACCAAGCCAGGTTGGTCCAGTTTGCCATTGAAGAGTTTTTACTAGGTTTGTTCCAACTCAAGAATTGACCGTACAATGATCGTCAGGATTCTGCGCAATAGATACAAATGTGTTCCAACTGAAAATGTATCGTTTGAGAACGGTTTCGTTTTTCTTCCATCCTGCTTCGGGACCGTGAGTGCAACGGTTTTGTGATCGTCATTTCGATCCCTGGTCTGGAGCAAGTACTGTTTGGACGGTTCTTGTACGGTCAAAGTTAAGACGAAAATGTGATCTTTATAATATGTAAATAAAGTCAACAGCTGATGAACTCCTAAAGCATTGTTTAGAAATTGAACGGAAGCTTCATCAAAGGAAGGCCGAAAGTGCTAGGGAAGGTCTAAAGAAAGACACTGAGCTTGCAAAACAAGGAGAAGTTGCTGTATTTGCTTTGATTTGATGAAGACTTTGCCTACACCGGTTCTAACTACTGGCATTTGTTACTACAAAAGACAACTGTGGACGTACTGCTTTGGTGTTCATGATATGGCTACTAATGATTCATACATGTTTGTATGGGACGAATCAGTAGCTTCTAGAGGCCCACAGGAAATAGGGTCATGCCTTATGTATTACATAAAAAATTTTGTTACTTCAAAGCGAATCATCATGTATTCTGATCAATGCGGAGGACAAAACCGTAATATCAAACTATCGATTTTGTGCAACCACATGGTTGCCTCCCCGGATTTTGTAGTAGAACAAATTGATCATAAATTTTAGTTAGTGGACATTCATATTTACCGTGTGATCAAGATTTCGGTATAATCGAAAAAGAAAAAAATTTCATCCCAATATTTTTGTACCAAGTGACTGGTACGTAGTTATTAGAAACGCTAGAAAAAGGAATCCATTCAAAGTAATTGAAATGAAGAGCAATAATTTCATTTCTACAGTGGTGCTTGAAAACAACATCACAAACCGAAAAATTGCACAATCTAAAATGAAAGTTGAATGGCTAAAAATTCAGTGGCTGCAATTCCAAAAGCAAGCTCCTTATTCAATTAATTTCAATATTCCAACCAGAATGACGTACCGTTTGAAACTGTTGATATAAGTAAAAGAAAATCAAGTGGAGGAGTAACAGAACTGCAAATGCTTTACCCAAACGGAAACGTAATAAACGATCTAAAAAAAAAAGATCTTCTCCTGCTAATAAAATTTATTCCTCCAGTCTTTCATGAATTTTATCAAAGTCTTCGATCTTCTGCACAGGAAAGAGGAGGGGATTTAGGTGTAGATTCCGATAATGAAGAAAATTAAGATGAATATTTTTTATCGAGTTTTGTACCGTTTGTTTACTTTTTAATATAGGAACAATTTTGTATTGCATGAGTTTTTTGTTCAAATAAATTGGTTTTTTGTCATATTAGTTTTATTACATTGTTAACTATCCCACAAAATACAACAATTGCAAAATGGACTAACCCACAACAAAAAACAAAAAAAAACAATTTTTTAAATTTTTTTCTACTTCTATTAAATCTACAAAATTTTATTCTATTTAAATCAAGTTGCAATTTGTGAAAAGCAAAAAATAAACGGTATAGGCGATTTTCAATTTACAGTACATCTTTCATTCTAATTTTCGGCGTTCACTCGTAAATGGCTTGGTCCATTTTGCCACTCATAGCCTCATATTATCTTTTGTTTTCTCTGAAACTGTTCTGATACATCTGTCAGATATGTCTAGAGTAGACATAAAAAATTTTTTGCATACACGAATTCTCGCGCCATCCATGTCAGTCAGATAGAAAGCATTATTATTTCGACGTGTTCCTTTTTTATACTGATACGTTGGGACAATAGCAGCAATGTTGAATGCAATGAAAGTTCTTTTACTTTGCAAATCAGGCAACTCATAATAGGAATTGAAAATATGCTGACGAGTGGCATCATTGAATTTAGTATTGCACTTCAATTTGCACTTATCGTAACAGGGTGGTCCGACCTGTCTTCCTCGAACTAGTTTTTTACTTTTACCAATATACTCACTTCCTGCATTTCTGAGACGTTTTGCTACGTTAGTTTTCCACATCTCTGGCTTTGCCTTCCTTTTCAGTTTTGAATGAGGTTCCACTTCAGGTGAAGGACTTTTATTTTGGATTCCATCTGAATGGGATGATGAATTTTCACTTTCAACGTGGTAATTGGAATCAGCAATACTATCGTCCGAAGAGAAATCTTTTGCCTCTTCATGTTCATAGTTTTTTTCAATTTGTATTTGATCATTGGCATTCATAATTGGTTCGTTCTCGATATTTATTGTGTAGTTATTATTGGTATCACTTGAACTAGATGAATCCGAACTTGATGAACTGGAAGATGAGCATGTTGAACAGGACGATGAAGACGACTCTGTCCTTTGTCGTGAAGTTTCATTGATTTTCTCACCTGAGATATAAAAATTATCTTATTGAAACTGGTAGTATAAGAAAATAATTAAAAATTAAAAAAAAAGTAATTCTGATCCAAATATTAATATCCTACTCGATAACAAAAAAAAGTCATTTGGCACCTGAAAATCTTTCCTCTTTTAGATCAGACGTTAGGCTGTTTATTGTATTGATACAATTCATGTCATTCTCAACATCTTCTCGGGTGTTTTTTGGAGATAACGTTTTTTGTGGATCTTTTCCATCATCTTTTCCGACATTGTTACCTAAAAATAATGTAAATAGTTATATGACTTGAAATGATGGAAGTGAAGCAACAATTAAAATTTTCAAAATTAACTCAATCAATTAATGTAATTATGCATTTACCTTCGTTTCCTTCATTAGTTTTTTTGAAGGCCGCTTCTTTCAATTTCTCCATGAAAATAATTCTATCTGCCATTTCGTGACGCCAATGACCTAAAACATTTTTGAACATAATGAACAAAACTATCGTTTTTCTTTTTCGACGTTTCTTATTTACGACAAAACAAAAATATTTGTTGATCTTGAATATAGACGCAAGTAAAAAAGATCAGTTAACAAAAGACAATATGACAATAAATCATTCAAGAAAACAGACGCATTAAGAAATATTACAACAAAAATACTCACCTTTTATCAAAAATAGAGACCTATCACGGAATGAGTCAATGTTGGCGAGAATAAACCACGTGTTCACTCTGACGACGGCGGTGCAACTGAAATGAGCCAGTGTTCACGCTCCATGTGAGTATATTCTATCTCAAATGGATAATGACGCTATCTCTGTCATTCCCACATGTGACCGAAATTGGAGTTGCGCTGTTATTCACGATAAAATATTAATGATTTCTGTACGATTGGTATACTTAAATGAATTTTGAACAATTTTGACTTGCGTCGGTATTCTCGCAAACCAGCGATCTGATCAGAAGGATTAGTAGAACATCATATCACATTTTCAGCCAAATCCACCGGGAGCCAATTCCCATACAAAATGTGGAATACGTAAGACTTAATGGATACAAAAAATCGCTAAAAACTCCCAGAAGTATACATTTTTCAGCTTCGTGACTGTGGAGACATTTGATCAGAAGGATTAGTAGAACATCATATCAAATTTTCAGCCAAATCCACCGGGAGCCAATTTCCATAGTAAATGTGCGGGGTCCTTTATATTTGAAATTAAGAAATGCAATTCAGCGATTTGAATATCAGATATTGAATACATAGGTTCTTTCGAAGCTAAAATAATGCATCATGAACCATAAATTATTAATTATTATGTAGCTAAGTACTTACTCCCTATGTTAATCTTTTGTTCTGCAATTGTTATTCATTAAAAATCTTTTAGTGTATTCGTTTGCTGTGCAGGTTTCTAAAACAATTCAATTTTCATTTACAATGAAAGATTACAACAATATTTGTTGCCAAAACAAAAAACATTTTCCTATTGATAAAATATATTATCTTTACACTGATAAATATATAATGAACAGATAGATATGTACCTGATGGTAGACCAAGTGAGGGGCTGACAGTAGAGGTATCTCCCAAAAATACTCTAAGGGAAGGATCTTCAACTAGCTTGAAAAAGATCAGCTTTTGTCCTCGAATCATCAGGCAAAATGAACTTTTCTCTCCAAAACAAATTTTCACTCATTTCACTTTCTTCACCTCAATCAATTTCACACTTTCGATTCATCATCACAAAGGCACACACAAGAAACAGAAATAGATAAGAAGGTGAAACCATTGGCAAGTCCTGATTTGATGATGCTGAGGACTCTTTGTAGAGCCGCCAAGAATTGGAACTATTGCTATTAACATTGTTGCCAAAGGTATTCGATTGGAATAATCAGTTCATCAGACACCACGGTTCTAACTGTGCGACCGCTCATAATTTGGCAATATCTGGCAACCATGTAAAAATACTGAAGACAAACTAAAGTAAACGTATGGGTTTTTCATATTTTTGGTGCTTATTTTGATTCAGTTGGTGTAAATTTTGAAACATGATTTGGCCGAAAAACACTTCCAGGTGCTTTTTTTGTTTCTACAAGCTTCAGAAGTAACACTTGATCATTTCTGTGAAATTATTATTTGAAACTTCCAACTTGCAGTGTATATTTTCACCCAAGAGATGATTTTCTGATTTATGGAGCAATTTGTTTGTAAGATTGGTGTTGAAGCTTGATAAAGACAGTGTGTTTTCAAATATTTTTCTATTAATTCTTGATTTTGTTTCTGTTTGTGATAATGTGTTTCATGAATCACACCACTTAACACTATATTCTCATAATTTCGATAAAAATGATAAAATTGTGATATAAAAAAGGAAAAATATGCTTGATAGTTCAGTATTAGCATTTACACCGGGATTTTTTTTAGAGTGTATTTGTCAGAAGCGATGCGGTCTTAAAAAATTGTTGCCTAACAGTAAAACTGAAACGGGAAATAAATAAAAAGGATAGTGTAATGTTTCGGTATCTATATCAGACACCTTCTACAGACAAATTTGTAAAATCTTCAGAATTTTGTGTTTTTTCATTTGCAATCTGATTGACATTGAAAGTTATCAATATAGAGAGATGTTGATTCATTTAATTTTGAAATTTCTTGATGTCATTTCTTTCTTTAATAAATCAATCCAAATACGATATATTCCAACAGAACAGTTTATCAAATTATCTACTTCATCTAACAAAATACATGTGGATTCCTTAATTTTCCTTTTAAAATTATCAGGTTTCGTCACTAGGATCTTTGTGTTGTTCCAGTTCATCATATGATCTCCGCTATTTGAACGTACACGATCAGCAAGTTGTGATCTTGTAATGTCTCTATTGTTGATGTCTCTCCTGTATAAGATTTTCCACATATACAAGGAATATTGTAAACACAATTTTTTGATTTCTGTGTTTCATTTATTGGTTTCGTACTGGTTAGAATGGATCTCAAATCATTTTGTGTTTCGAAAACAGTTCTTATGTTGAATTTAGAACCAATTCTTCTTATTGTCTCTTTAAGGCCAGGAATATAAGGAATGACGTTCAACAAATTTGGTTGTGCCTGACGGTTGTCTGTTTGTACCTGACCATCATTAGAATTTTGATTAGATAAATAATTTATGTTTGTGCAACACTTTCGTGATATTAATGCCCGTATTCTGCTTTTCATCTGTAAGCTACGAGATCGTAGCGTACGACTGATCTTTCAGATTCCTTAGGATAGTAACAAGAAAAATTCCAGAATTGCATAATTCTGCAAATGTTCCCGTAACTATCGTAGGGAATCTGACAGATCAATCGTACGCTACGACCTCGTAGCTTACAGATAAAAAGAATAAAACAAGATTTGCAGTGAAAAATCTAACTCCACCATTTTTCGTATTCTAATTGATATTCATAACGAAAATTGTATCTGACATCTCTAGATAAACATCAGACTTCCCTAGACATCCCAAAGACATCCTCGGACATCCCCCGATTTCCTGAGACATCCCCTGATTTCCTGCGATATCCCCAAGACATCCCGGGACATCCTCAGATTTCCTAAGACATCCCCGGATATCCTGGGACATCCCAGGGATATCCCCAATCTTGTACACCAGACATCCCCAGCGGTTTCCCCCTCGGTCTAGATACATGTGGCTGGAATATTTTTCTCCCTTTCTTGTGCCTTCGATACTCTTTCCATAAATTTTATTATCGATAAAAGATACAGTCAAGGATTTGGAGACATATTTATTGATTGGGTGCCTAGTTTTCAGCGATAGAACTATGTCAATTAGAGTTGAAAAATGTTCGTTAAGTTTTACCAGAACATCTTACGTGCCTTCTGTTGATATTGTTTGCTGGTGACACTTTGGTGGTAGTTTCAGCAAAACTCTAAGAAATCTGCGAAATTATTGTCGGGGAATTCGTTAGTTGGTGACGTGTGAACAACCTGGTGGTCAACATCAAAAAGACATTGTATCTTTAAGTCGGTTAAAAAAACTACGAGAAAGGAGATTTGAAAATAGGTGTCCTAAAAGAAACTATGAAACCAACTGAATGTACCAAATTTTTCGGTATTCCTAAAGGCAGAAATCAAAGCTGGTCATCTCATGTTGATGAACTTGTTGCCTCGCAATTTATCATTGATGTATATTACGGTCTTGTTCACAGCCATCTGGCCTATAATACTCTGTGGTAACTGCTGCATGACTTTTTGTTGCACAGAAAAAAATGATTCGTTCGATTTTCAATTTATGCCTTCGTTCATCCTGTAAACCGGTTTTTGTAGAAAATAAAATATTGTCGTTACCTTGTTTGAATATTTTAAGATGTCTTATGTATGCGCTAAGGAAAATAAGACCGAATGAAAACTCTTTTAAGTTTTCACGAGTATAAAACCAGAAATTCAAAAACACTACTGGTGCCTAAACATAATCCTTAATAATTTGAATGTTCTCCACTTCACCAGAGTATTAATTTATTCAATCACTAACCATTCTTTGTGTAAGTTGAAGAGAGAATTCAAAAACATGCTATGCTGTTGATGAAATGTTTCTATTCGGTTGAAGAATATTTTTCTGATCCCCCAAACGTTTTGAGTTGA
Organism: Propylea japonica; assembly: GCA_013421045.1. Lineage (NCBI taxonomy): Eukaryota > Metazoa > Arthropoda > Insecta > Coleoptera > Coccinellidae > Propylea > Propylea japonica. The sequence continues at coordinate 19,556,130 of CM024245.1, forward strand.
AATAAGTCTGTTTTTTTCTTCTAAAATATGACCTGTCCTATATACCGTAGTGTAAACTCAGAGGATCAATGAATTATTATTATTATTATTACTCATTTTATTTTCTGTATTGGCCGCTGCTATTTCTCGAGTTTCTTCCCCACTGAGAATAAAATGACAAAAACGGGAAATAATTTAGTACGACAGTCAATTGAGAAGATCTTTCAGGTATAAGCTCGTGGATAGTTCATTTTTAGTGTCTCCATTCTCTTGAAAAATTGTCCGAAATAAAGCTGGGGGGATATTTTCGCCATTTTTGCAAAATGGCGAATGCATCTGGTTCCGTTTTATTCTTCAAGGTTTATTGAAGGGATACTCGTGTACTCGCGACCTCTATTGTATCCTACCGTTTCATTCTTAGTGTCTTCATTTTCTTGAAACATTGTCTGAATCAGATGTTAGAGGTAAGTTTTATTATCGTTGCAAAATGGCGAATGCCATTTACTTCTTATTCTTAGTGTCTTCATTATCTTGAAGCATAAGTTCACCTAGGTATTAGCTTGTGGATAGTCCCCTCGAGTGGGTGATTATAATGAAAGTTTGTGGGGAAAGAGTAGTGGTGAACCGTTTTCTATGTTCTAAGAATTTTGGGAGGTTGACACATAAGAAATTTGGAACATAACCAACCTCAACACTCAGTGCCGGATCTCGAAAAAGATATGAATTCCAAAGGAAATAATTCGTTAATTGTGTGAACATTGAAATATCGATGAAGCAATGTTCATTTATACCTTCCAGAAGATCATGCTTCAGCTTCACTCCATAAACCTCTTGACTGGATGGGAGACTAATGTGAAAATAACAGAAAATAATAATTTCTCGATCTCAAGTTGAAATCTTGTTATTGTGACTTTTCTAGCAATAAAATAATTTAACACTTATTTTATATCGAATAAGTAGATATTTTATAATCTCAAATGAGAATTTCATTTTGATATTTCCTTTAATTGAAAAATTTTAAGAATCATGACAGACTTTTATGAGCATATATGTATATAATTCGATGTTCTGATTTTTTATAATGATTGTTTTAATAGTTATTATTATAGACTGCAACAATGGAAGGCATTGGCAATTGGGAATCGGACAATGTCTTTAGGATGTTTTAACCCGAATGTATATACATATGTAAAAATGAACAGTGTCATTTTCTTTAAAAGACAACTTTATATTTTCCTTTCTATGTTTTATTTAATTTCAACTTCGAGAATGCCTTGATTTGTCAATTAATTAATTTATGTCAATTCATATTTCAAATATTGTTCGTTGAAAACCTAAAGGAATAGCATTGTTTTTGATTCCTTCCAGGTTAGTTAGTTATTTTTAAGAGTTATCAGAGTTTATTTGTTATATTTTCAACTAAAGCAAATAAACCTTCCAGATTGAAGACATCAAATCATCTATTTTTTGAACTGAGAAACTGAATTGATTTCCATTCTTATAAATCAAAAACGTAAGCTATCTGATTGATTTTCGAAGGACTGCACTGAGATTTCGAGCTATAATGACCACATCCATGAAAATTTGCATAGCTTTTGAAACATCAAATACGGATGCGAAGAAAAATTCATTCAAATTCAAATGGATTCAGACTATGGGAACGGAAACATAATATGAAATACCAGAAGACAAACAGAATCCAGATGACCATCATGAACTTTTTGCTCTACCGAAGGTAAAAAATATCTTAAAATCAATGAAAACAAGAGGTTCATTTCGTACGTGTGTTATTTCATTGACTCCGGAATTGAAAGAAATATATTTTGATGCTGAAGAAGATGTGATGTTTAGGGATGAGTATTTACAAATGACTTATTCACCTGCATACGTGAGAACAGAATTTGGAGGAGAACTAACAGAATCAAGAAATACAACAGAACTGTCAGGCAAGACCAAGGAGAATAAAAAGGATTTCAAGGAAGTAAAGGACAATTTTGTGCTAAATAATTTTGATCGGAAGAATGTTTCCGTGACTTTATGGTTGAAGAAATTTGAGTCGGAATGTATGCGTTGTGGAGTGGAAGAAGATATGGACAAAATTTTGATTTTACGTTTGTTTCTGGATGGGATAGCGAAAGAATGGTTTGATTCTAAATTAATTATATTAGGTTTGGAAACTGATTTTCAAATATGGAAAAATAACTGCTTAGATAGTTTTTGTGAAACAAGTTGGTATAAGCATAGAGAGGCATATTCATTTAGATACATAGGAGGAAGTTTAGTTGACTACGCTTTCAGGAAAGAAAATTTGTTGTTGAATCTCCGAAATAATTTTCCAACTGACATTTTAATTGACTTAATTGTGACAAGTTTGCCAAAATTTTTACAAGATAGAATTGATCGATCAAATGTAACAACTTTTGAGAAATTATTAGGTGAGTTACGAAAGTTAGAAGGTTCAACAAAATATGAAAATGCTCGAAATACCAAAAATGGCAAAATGAACAATAAGAATGATAAGAAGGAACCATGTTCAATTTGTGATAGAAATGGTTTTCCAGGGAGATTTCATCCTGAAGCTTTATGTCGGCTAAAGAATAGGAGATTTAATAATGTTAAGCAAGGGAACGTATCCGGTAACATAAGAACGGTGAACAATGTTGGGGTACAGGATGAATTAAATGAGGCCATTTCCGATCAAAAAAACTAGTTTTGTTGCCATTGATCAAATTGAAAGTGTTCATAAATGATAATGAATTTTGTGGAATTTATGATTCAGGCTCAAATGTCACTCTTCTGAATTCGAAAGTGGCAGATGAGTTATGTCTACATATTCAAGAGGATAGGAACACATTCAAAACAGTCAATGGCAGGGCAAATTTTTCAGGAAAAATAACTACAAAAATGAGAATCAATGACATTGAAAAAGAAGTTGAGTTTTTTGTAATTAATGATAAAAATTTCGAGTATGATATTCTACTCGGATTAGATTCTATTTTCAATTTTCAATTGAAACAAGATTTTGATTTGAATATTTATCAAAGATTAGATATGAACGAAGAAAGAAAAATCGATTCTTTCTATAATAATTATGATAATAAGGATTACAACATCAACTTCAATGAAGGGATACCAACAGAACTTTTCGAAGCGAAATTAGAACATTTAACAACAAACCAGAGGAATAAAATTGAAAAGTTGATAAATAAATATGATAATATTTTTGCAAAACACAAATTTGATATTGGTTTGGTGCAGAATAATGAAGCACATATAAAACTTTTAGAACACAAATTTGTAGCTAAAAAGCCATACAGATGTTCAATGGAGGATCAAAAAGAGATAGAATTCCAAATAGGAAAATTGTTGAAGGCGAATCTGATTGAAGAATCTTCCTCACCTTTCGCAGCACCAGTCACGTTGGCATATAAAAGAGATGAGGGATCTAAGACAAGATTGTGTGTCGATTTCCGTGAACTCAATAAATTGATTGTTCCCGAACCACAGCCTTTCCCATTGATCGATGAAATCTTAGCGAAAACCCGTAATGCAAAGTTTTTTACTACATTAGATGTAAATTCTGCCTTTTGGTCGATTCCTGTTCGTATCAAAGATAGATTAGACTGCTTTTGTGACGCAAAATGGTCACTGGCAATGGAAATGTTTACCTTTTGGACTTAAAACATCCCCAGCGATATTTCAACGTATTTTGAATAATATTATTAGGAAATATAACTTGAATTCATTCTGCCAAAATTATATAGATGATATTTTGATATTTTCTTCAACATTTGAACAACATATAGAACATTTGGAGGAACTCTTGAAAGCAATATGTGAGGAAGGATTCAGACTAAAATTTATCAAATGCAATTTTGCCAAAGAAGAAGTCAAATATTTAGGACATATTGTTGGAAATAATACAGTACGACCCATAAACGACAATTTGATTTCCATTAGGAATTTTTCTCCACCAGATAATCGGAAGAAAATAAGGCAATTTCTGGGTAAAGTTAATTTTTACCACAAATATATAAAAGATTCCGCTAGATTATTAGAACCGTTGCATAATTTACTGAGGAAAGATGTAAAATTCAACTGGTCATTGGATTGTAAGAAAGCTTTTATTAAGGTTAAGGACATCCTTTGTTCTGAACCAGTTCTTGCAATTTTCGACCCAAATGCCTATACTATTATATATACTGATGCCAGTATTCAAGGAGTAGGAGCTGTTCTTAAACAAAAACAGATTAATGGTGAAATGAAACCCGTAGCCTATTTTTCAAAAAAACTGAATAAATATCAGAAGAATAAGAAAGCAATATTCCTAGAATGTCTGGCAATTAAGGAGGCAATAAAATTTTGGAAATATTGGCTAATGGGAAAAAAATTCGTTGTTGTTACTGATCATAAGCCATAAGAAGGAAAAGAATTTCGCGCAAGACCAGATGAAGAGTTGGGTGATATGATGAATTATTTATCACAATTCGATTTCGAGATTAAATATGAACCAGGAAAACAAAATGTCGAAGCAGATTGTCTTTCTAGAAACCCAGTTCTGGAGGAAACGGAGAATATGGAAGAATGTATAAGAACAGTTAATTTGGTGGCATTAAATGAAATAAAAAATGATCAACAGAATAATCTCCCAATGATAAATAACATGAAAAGAACTATTGTACAGAAAGAAATATTTTACAAATTACAGAAAAATAACAAAAAAATAATTTTATCGAATGATTTTGGAAAAGATTTAATCAGAAAATTGCACAATCATTATGGCCACATTTGTGCTAGTAAGATAAATACAAAAATTAGAAAGTTTCATTATATTCAAAATATGGATTCGCTAGCGAGAGAAGTTTGTGGATCATGTGACATCTGTTATAAAAATAAAACGAGAGTAGGTCAAAAATATGGACTTCTTTCACAGCTGGGTCCAGCAAAAGAACCCTTTGAGATAATGTCACTGGACACAATTGGAGGCTTTGCTGGAAATCGCTCTTCAAAAAGATACCTTCATCTCCTAGTGGACCATTTCACTCGATATGCATTTGTGAGTACTTCCAAACACCAAACAACCGAGGACTTCATCAAATTAATTAACAAAATTCAAGATAAACGACCGATCAAAACATTATTAACAGATCAATACCCAGGAATAAATTCGGAAAAATTCAGACAGCACATGAAAAATTTGAATATACAGTTGATTTTTACAGCAGTCGATTGTCCTTTTTCAAATGGTTTGAATGAACGGCTAAATCAGACATTAGTGAACAGAATAAGATGCAAACAAAATGAGAAGAAAACTAGAGCTTGGACGAAAATAGCAGATGAATGTAATGAAGAATACAATAGGACGGACCATTCTGTAACTGGATATAGCCCAGAATATTTACTTTATGGAAAAACGGATCCCATTGCTCCAGAAGAACTTATAGAAAAGAGTAATTTACCAAGAGATAAGGAAATAGCATATAAAAATTCTCTACGTTATCATGAATACAATAAAAAACTAGTCGACAAGAACAGGAAAGATTATGATTTTAAAATTGGAGATTATGTTTATGTTGAGAATAAATCTAAATTGAATAGGAAAAAACTTGAGGAAATAAGAATAGGACCTTTTCCAATAGTGAAGAAAATTTCAGACACTATATACGAGATAGACATTGGAAATAGAAAAAAGGACAATAATTACTTTCATGTAACAAAGTTGCTCCCATATGACAACGCCAACATATAGTGGTTGTTGCATACTTTGTGTGGGGGGATGTAAAAATGAACCGTGTCATTTTCTTTAAAAGACAACTTTATATTTTCCTTTCTATGTTTTATTTAATTTCAACTTCGAGAATGCCTTGATTTGTCAATTAATTAATTTATGTCAATTCATATTTCAAATATTGTTCGTTGAAAACCTAAAGGAATAGCATTGTTTTTGATTCCTTCCAGGTTAGTAAGTTATTTTTAAGAGTTATCAGAGTTTATTTGTTATATTTTCAACTAAAGCAAATAAACCTTCCAGATTGAAGACATCAAATCATCTATTTCTTGAACTGAGAAACTGAATTGATTTCCATTCTTATACATATATACATATTAATAGTTATAGATTTCTGTGACCAAATTTGAAGAATATCCAGCAGAAAACGTGAAGTTGTGTATTTATTTTCTACATCATTCTCCTCTATCTACATATTCTGATACCGAATAAAGCCTTTTTCTACTCAATGTTTAAGACATAAGCACTAGTAGATTTTCAATATGCAGGTAAGCTATGGAATTTTTACAATAGTTTTTTTTCTTTCTTCCAGAGTTGAATCATTATTGAGTTAATTTTAGAAGGCAACCATAGCATAGCTTCCTCTTTATTTTTTCAGAAAGTTTTTTATTAGATGTTATTCTGGATGAATTAGCAAAATGAATAACAGAGAGAAGACGAAAATATACAGAAACTGGTGAAGTATTTCCTGCTGTATGATAAATGTCACCTCATTTAGAATTGATAACGTTCTTTTATCTATGGAATCAAAGTAAATAAAAACTTTTTAGATCGCAACAGAACCGCACGTAACGGATAGCATTCGAAACTGTATTTATTTCTTGAATGAACACATTATTAATATTATAATTATTATATTTATAAGTTAAATTGAGTTGCAAAGACTATAATTGATAGGATTGAAAATGTATATTTATTGGTGCATGGGTACATGCAAGTCAAATAAAACAGCCTTGCATGAGTAACATGTACAGTGCCGAAAAGCAGAAAGTGAACCACGTTTCACAGGTTCATTCCAAAAAGGGCTCAGCAAGTTAATTGATGTGGAGTCTGAATACTTTGCTTCATTTTTTTCACCGTCGTTCAAATGGAGAAGTATTTTTATTTTAAAATACTGGTCATTCGAAATTACACAATAAATTCTGAGGATTTGATGTCGATGTGCTATATATCCATAGATGGAGCCGGGTTAAAAATAGGAAAAAAATCGTTTACATTTCGCTTTCCGCCACTGTACATTCACTGCATTGTAATATACTTCTAAATGTGAAAACCTGAGAAGTACACCAGTATAAAAATTTCACTAGGTCATTGAAAACGAAACACGACAACTTCGAACATTTTCCGACAATTTCCATTTTCAATTTATCCTCATTTACTCAATACAAAAATGTCTAGGTTTTTAAGAAGCGATAAAATACGCTCCCCTGAAAATATTTATGAGGTACTTTTTTTCGTTGAATCAAAATTGCCGACGTTTATAAGTGTCAAAATAATTATGTATGTAATAGACTTGTTTCAATACAATTAAATGAGGAGCCGCCTGCGCCGTTTTGATTTTATCTGTACATTAATAGATGTAGCTTCGAAACTAAGAGGAAAATATAAGTCCAAAAAGGAATTGTGTAACATTGGAGTCGATCTGGCCTGTTCACCAACTCGTCCGAGATTAATTCACCCGGAAAAACTCACCCCTTTCTTGCACTCCAGGTCTCTTAAAGTATAGTCTATCCTTTTGTCACCATTTCCTTCTCAACATTCCACAAATTAAAGTCATTTGGGCGACAATATAGCGAGTTCTCTGACGAGTTACCAGCGCGCCAAAAAACAGAAATATAACAAGTTGAAAAGTACTGGTGGAATCACTTACACATGAAAAAATGTAAGATGTGACTGGCAACAAATTCAGCTATAAGCCAACTGAGATAATATCTCTTAATCGCAGCGATTAGGAAATCTTCATTTTTAGCCGCTACATTTCGTATGTCACTCACATTGAAGTTATGTCAAATGTATTTAGGTGAAACAAAAATTTAATAAAAGTTAATTTCTGCTTTGAAGTATTCTGGCACCGCAACATAATTTCTGATTCCAAAGCGGTAGAGTGAATCCATCATTACTTTTGAATATAGCAGAGCGTCAAAATTACCGCTAAATTTGCACGATAACCTGTTGCCAGAAAACTGAGTTAGTTCATTGATTTTTTGAAGAATGTGTCCGATACCAAAGATAGAGAACCTCTGACATAATTGATTATTGTTTGAAAATTCAGCAGACAAATCAGAATTATTTTCATTTCGCAAAATAATCTACGTCACAAAGCACGTCGCTAATATGTTTAGAAAACTTGTGAGCTTTTTCGGATTTGTTCTTTCAAATTTTATTGCGTTTTTTCGTCAAACAAACAACAATTACTACTCGGTAAACCTCATGACGTGATAAACTATTTTTTCTAAATTTAGTTCAAATATGAAATATCATAACTCAACAGTTATTTTTTTCGATTGAATACTGGATGTACGAAAGAACATCAGAAATGTAAAGCACGATGATAAAACAATAACAGGCAGAAATTTGTGTTCCAAAAATACTCATTATCCAACAAGTGGGCAGCACACTTACACTCATATCACCTATCATACACAGATAATAGGAAAGGATCTATAACCAGCGTTAAGCACCTGCAGTCATAGTTTCTAGGTTTATGAGAAAATGGGATACTTGTGCCGTGTACTTAGATATATGAGTACTCTTCGAACAATAAAACTCTCTGTGAGCTCGCTACTAATACATTGAGCGTGAAAAGTTAACTGTGCATAATACGCAAAAAGTACATCCCATGCAAACTAGTTTTACATGTATTCGGCTTGAGAATAAGGATGAAATGAGGTGTAGAAATTAATTTTTCATTAGATTCAGAGTTATTGGAACTGTTCTGATATCCTCATATGTACCATAATTAATGATCGAGTAATGTCGAGGATCTAACAAATACAGAAACAAAGATAAATTAAGTGATTAAGAAATGTTGAGCACTTCATGCAATATTTTCATATAAGTTAACGTTATATTTTTACACATTTCGTATGATGTATTTTGTTTCTGTTGTGTTGATTACGATTGAAAACAAATATTTCTCTGAAAATTATTACAACTGAAAGGATTTTCACATCTCGGCAACAATCGATCTGAATTGAACTTCATCGATTTCTTTTCGAATCTGTACAATATGGAACGTTCGACTCCACAGAATAATTTATGTTTGTATAACACTAGATAATTTTCAGCGCGCTTATTCCTAGGAAAACAGTGTATCATAGTTTCGATCAGAAGACTGTTAGTTCCAAATGTTTTAAGCACTTTAATTTCGAGCCGGAAATGGTCTTAAAAGCGTTCGACTCACTGATGAATATTCTGAGATCATAAACATTTCTGCCCTACTGGCCGCAGGGTGCATGGTCAGAAAAGCTCGGTTTACAGACCAAATCGATCGAATAGATTTAGAGTTATGATTTGAAATTCAGTTTTGGACTTACTCAAAACTAGAAATCCTATCGGATCATATATTTAGATGTTCTATGATAATATCGACACTTCTGTAGATATTTTGAATAGAAAATATAAAACTGACCAATGAGACAGGACAGGGCACATGTGTGGTCGAAATACCTCGATCTAGTTCGTAAATGAGTCAAATCAAGTGATATTTGTTATGAATGTACACCGAAAGCTCTCTTTTTGCATTCTGTGTGTGACATGCGCAATGCTATTCCAATTTCGAAATATCTATGCTCCTCATTTGTACGTTAGTCGTCGTGCTTTCCCTACTCCCTATCGATTAAAGGTTTATGAACTCTGCGAGTGTTTTATCAGTGAATTATTATATAATTGACATCACTTTCCTAGTTTAAGTGCGTTGAATTTTGCTTCTCCTTTCTCCTTTATGTTATCCTACGGAATTTATTCTTTAGCTACTTAATAATTATAAAATATTTCGTGAAGATTACAAGAATAGAAAATTAAAAGAATTGTCAAAAAATTCCATGCTTGCTGGATATTTATACAAGTGGAGGTGGTCAACGGGGGAACTTGGCAGCGCGGCAGATTAATACACACACTTTCAAAAGTTTTGCACCCCCTTTAGTGGAGATAATATAATCAAGATTCACAACATATTGTTACTGACATCAAAATGAACTTGTTGACAACCACATAAAAAGATAACATTACGAAACAAAAATTGTTCATGTGCTTGAAATATCGATTTCGTCGAATCTGTCCTTTTTGCGGATCAGTACTTTTTCGTTTTAGGTACCGATTAGTTCAAAACTGTGCAATATACCTAGAAACGAGTTGTCCGCTTTTGACAGAACTAGTATTATTGCTCTCTTGCAAGAAAGGCTTTCACGCCATCAGCCAATAGACTGAACACTTTTCGAAGCACGGTTATCAGAACGATTAGGCGCTATGAGGAAACTGGTGTAGTGCAAAGTATACCTCGAAGTGATCGTTCTCGTGTTACAACGATTCTAGAAGATCGATATATTGCCCAATCAGTCCGTAGAAATAGGTCAGTGACCGTATCGACACTCGTTCGGAATTCCAAAAAGCTCACAACCTTGTAATTTCATGTGCTAAAATTCGTAGAAGAGTTTTAGCATCAAGATTGCTTTCCAGAAAGCTTCTACGAGTTCCTTCATTAACTGTTCGTAACCGAATAGCTCTTCTATAGTGGACGCGAACTCATCATAACTGGAATTTAGAAGAATAGAGGAATGAGCTATTTACAGAAGAGTCGTGGATTGGGTTAGTAGTGATGACTACCGCTTAAGAGTTTGGAGGTAACCGGCATGTCGAAATAGACCTGAGAGAGCTATTCGAGTTGCTCCTTTTCGCGGTGGCACTGAAATGTTTTGGGAAAGCATAATGTTTGGAGGAAGAACGCCACCAATTCACACACTCTCCTGATGACTGGTGCATATTACCTAAAAATATGCATAAATCCTGTAATTATACCTATGGGTAATTAAATTTATCTTCATGGAGTATTAATCAGCTATAGTTTCTGAATCAAGTTTTCGCATTCGAAATTTGAAATTGAGTTGTAGAAAATATTAGATTGAAACGAGTTAATCAAATAAAGATCAAAATGAAGTTCCTTTTGAAAAAACGGTGTTTATTCTCTCAAACCCAAACATTTGTTGGTCCTTCGAGTATTCAAGAATCAGACATGGACGAAGTAAAAGTAAGGCCATGCAAGATCTTCATGTCCAAGCTTCTAGTGAGGAAGGAAGAAGAAAGTTGTAGATTCCAGGGTGGTGGAGAACTCTTCCGAAAAGAGGTCCGAAGTTAGTTAAAGGGCGATGGTTCTACTTCTGTCTAAGAGTTTTTAGGAATATGACGGAGAACAAGTCCGTTATATCGAGAAGCAGTTTCAACTGGTAAGTCCTACACTGAATATTCGAAAAAAGCCTCACCGAGAAAGCTTGAGGATCAAAAAGGATTGACAATGAAATTTCAAAACTTGATATAGGAGAGCAAGAAATGGTTAAAAGGAAGATTGATATAAAAAGAAACTATTCGAAAACAAATGGGCTCTACAAAATCTAAGAAACAAGGGAAGAAGTGACTGTGAATCAAGCATTTCACGTATTATTCATCCAAATACCTCGTGAAAGTCCATATGTGGAAAAGGAAATAGAACAATGGTTAGAAGAAAATATTCTTATCAAAGCTAAATCTTTTTTTTTTCTGGTTATTCTGTAGTTTCCAGTAAGAACTCAGGTAAAAAAATCTAAGGAATGCAAAGAATATAAGAAAATTGATCATCTTAAAAAATGATGTTATCTAGACAACGTATTCATACGGAGTTGCCTGAATTTTTTTCGTAGGTATCATAGACTGGATAAATTTTAAACGCAATCTTGTAACACCACTGATTTATTAGGAATCTCAGATTCCGAAACTCTGTGTCGTTTTGAGAAAATGTTGATTAGGTTTTACCATTCATGGAGAATCATGATTTCAATTATTCAGCATTATTTTCTGATAAACTTTGAACTATTAATAATTATTCATCATGTCCACACCTCTCGGAAGATCTCTCATCTGAATTGCCACACTTAAAGCAAGTATCTTGGGGGAAAAAGATTGATAAGTAAACATTATCGAATTTTCGCGAAGATTTTCAAAGTTGGATTTTCCAAGCAGAAGAAGTTAAACATATAGACAAAAATTAAAGACTGCGTAGATTATGCGAAGATGAGCATAGTCATTTTTAGATAGCTCTGAACAATTCGGAGATTCAGCTCCAGAAGAATGATGGAAATTTGTTGAGTTAGAAGATTCTCGTTTTGCATGTATAAAATTAGCTCATAGAATAAATAAATGTACGAAAAGAAGACATCATGATATTAGTAAACCCAAAATTTAGAAATATAATCAAGGACTTGAATTTTTAGATGATAATGTAGCACAAGATCAGGAAGTTGCTCATAATTTGCGGTCTGATAACGAAATTTTATCGAAAGTGATGCCTGTTACAATCAAACATGGCAATAAGTCTGCAAATATATACACACTTTTTGATGTCTACCATAACTCTTATAGATGAATCTCTTGTAGACTCTTCAGATCTCAGTGGAGGAAATACCGTTTCAGGATTAAAAAAGACGGATGAAAATCCGAAAAAGAAAATTAAATGATGTGTAATACACCCTTTCTGATATGAACCTCCCGTGCAATCAATTGAAAGAAAAGTGAAAACATCCTGAAAATATTGAATTAGTTAGTTATTCGAATGTGAAACCTCAACTTCTTATGGGACAAAATAACTGAGATTTCATTATGACAAGGGAAATTATACAGGGTTCAAAAAATTCTTCTCTTCCAAAATCAAATTTGGATGGATTTCACATGAGACTTTGAGAGAATTCAGAGGTAGAGTAGATAATACAATTTTGCATATCAGACATCAAGAATTAGGTTTCTTAGAAAAACTTCACAAAATCTAGGCATTAAGGAAATGAGTAATGTAACTTGAATTTAGAAGAAGAAGCAGCACAAATTTCAATCGAAAGAATTTCACATAGAGTAGGAATTTGGAAAACTGCTGAGATGTATTGCCCTAATTTAAAATCATTCGCTTTACAACTCTTCAGTTATATACAAACCACCGCATGAACATAAAACTTTTTCAGCAGCCTATGAAAAAAAGATGAAGGAATATCTTGAAAAAGATTATGCGTAAAATTGGATAAGGCAGGGATTGAAGAATAAAGAGGTGTTATTAATGTAAAAAACCCGGAAAATTATGAGTCGTACCTGATTATACTGCCAAAGTCAATAATACAAGTTTAAATGATCTAAAAAGGTCCTGATTTGAATAACTCCTTGATAGAAATACTGACGAACTTTAAGAAAAAAAAAGTTCGCCTAGGAATGGGATCCTTATAAGGATATATTTCCAACAAATTGTCCTAAGGTGTATATAAAAATTTTAACTCCTGAACCACTTAACGAGAAATTCATGAAGTAATAATATCAATATATGATCCATTGGGGTTACAATGTTGTACGAGGTAAAATGATTTTGCAAGATATTTGGAATCTCTTAGGATAACAAAAATAGGTGGTCTTGTAGAACAAAAAGGGTACAAAGGGTTGAATTTCAGTATTCCAAATTATCATTACATGTATTTTGTGACGCTAGCGAACGGGCACTAGGAACTGCAGGTTACTTTAGATTTAATTTACAAGAAAAAGTACATGTTGGTTTGCTCATGTCACAAACACAAGTGAGTTCTCAATTAGGAGTTCAAGAAGCCCTGGAAAAACAAAACTTTACCAGATTACAATGTCCTGCGTCCGCGATGTCCCCTGACATTTATCCCATAAAGCATATATGGTATTATGTCCCCAGAGCCGTTTTCCGTCGAAATAATCCAGCACGAAATTTACAAGAACGTATTGTGACTGTTACCGCGGAATTGATGAATACCCTGCAGAAAATAATAAATAATTCAATTATTGGAATGTCTATGTAGACGAGTGAATTCATGCACGCACGAATGCTAAGCAGCAAACGCTCAAATACTGCATATTAAATTACTCTCTTTGACCGCTCGTTCTACGTAAGCGAGTGCTATCGTTATGTCCAAATGTCTGTAATTTTCGAATTTTGAGCCGAAAAAACTCTCACTAATAGGGTTCGACACCCTGATGACGAATTCATGTTCAAATTCTGTCTGTGAAGCCGTCCGTCCGGCCATTAGCACGATAACTTTCGAAAGAATTGTCCTAGGGACTTGAGATTTTCAGGGTGAGCTTGGCTCTCAAATCATACATCCATGAAATATGGCCCATCAAAATTTTTGTTCCCCAATATCGCAGCCACAAGCCACAACCATAGAAAATTAAATTGAAATATTGATATATTTCCATAACAGGATATCCGATTCGGGTGAAATTTACTTTGTGCATGAAAAATTATGACATTATGACAAAAAAATCACAAATAATTCAATTGGGAAATTGAAAAAAAGATATTTATATTTCCATCCAAGTTAATTTTTTTTGTGAATAAAGACTATACTGAATGTTCATGCGAAATTTTAAGCGAATATATCATCAGAACCATAAAATTTATTTATTTATTTTTCACATATTTGATTTTCTGAATAAGGCGAGTTTAAAAAACTCATATATGACAGGTCTAATCAATGCCTTAACCAAGATACAGGGTGGTTCATTTATTCATGAAAAATTTCAAATTCCCATAAATTTCGAACCAAGCAATTCGATTGATATTCCGAACTCATGATTCCTTTCCACAAGTCAAGATTTATATTCAAATCCCTATATTCCCCAAAAATTCCACATCCGTATTTTAAAAATATGAGACTTCTTCCAAGCTGAGATTTAAAACCCTGTATATTAAAATTTTGAATTTTGATTGAGATATTTGAAAAGAGTTGATTATTTGCAATGGGTTTCAGTAGATTTTATCGTCCCGCACGTCAGTTTTCTAAAAGGAAGATGCAGGGAAAGATTGATATGTAGGTACAAGGAGTTTCCGAATAAGGTACCGTAAATTCGAGATCTTCATCTTTAGATGATTTAAAGACATAAAGTTTCCATGAACTATGGGTCTCCGACGCATTATTTTTGAGATATATGGTGTTGAAATTTAGAGAAAAAATTGATTTTTCCGAAATGTTTTCGAAACCTCACAAAATTTTTTAACTTCTGGTAGGTTATGAGTACTCATCAAATCAAATTTTTTTCAATGAAAAATTATTTTGAATTTTCATCAGTGGGGTCTGTACTGACCTGTCCGAATAAATTTGTAGAATAAAATGATATGCCAATGCTTTTTTTCGCGCACAATATCCCTAGTGCATTTAATTTTTCCGGAAAAATTCGAAAAAACGAATTGCATAAGTGAGAGTGGTTTTGAAAATCCGAGTCGAAGACTAGGATTTTTCCAATTTCGCGAATGCTTTTTGTTAAAACAGGTTACGTAAAAACGAGTATTCCAATGTTAAGAACAATAATAGAAACAATATAACTTTTTTTCCGGAAAAACTTCTGACAGCTAAGTTGACAGTCGTTAGGTAATTTTTCCACTTTAAATTCATATTTGACATACCAATTCTTGATTGCGATCGGTTAAAATCAATAGGAAGGAAATAATTAATCCTTTTCGATTCATATTGATGGGATCGATTAGGAATTAAATGAAAATACCTAATTCAACCAACTTTTCAGCTTTTTATCTCTAGCCATTTTTGAGATTTCTGCAAAAAAAACACCTTTTTCATTTTATTTTTTTTTCTCTTGTGAAATCCAGAATTTTCTAATGGTAATTTTTTCTCTTGATACTTTGCATTGAAAAAATAGACGTATAATTTCTTTATGAATTTTGAGTTCTTCAAAAGTGTCCACCGCCATTTTTTGAAATAAAATATCTTCTTTGGTCCTTTATACCCTAGAATACTATTTCACCTGAAAGTCACTTTTCTCACTACAAAAACACTGAATTACCGCTTTATTAAGTTTAAAGCCTCTCTGAACATTTTAACATGGAGATTGAGTAGTTTTATTTCAAATATATTCAATAATTATTGCCAAACACACCGAAAAATTTCGAGAGAACGCTTGCCGTTTCTTATGGTAGGTTTGGCTGGCACTACCGCGCATTATTTCGCGCGAATATGACACGATGCATACCGGTAAATCCCGCTATCATTTCTTATGTTACTTGCTGAAAGGCTGTGCGGTAGTGCCAAACTTACCATTACGAACGGCATGCTTTACCTCGAATGTTTTCGATGTTTTTGGGATCATTATTAAAATATCTATATTAATAAAACAGGATCTATGGTTACCGTCAAAATGCAATATCTTACAAACGGCTGCATCAAATTGGATAATTCTTTTTTTGTTGTGTTCATGATTGCTAGGGCAAGGTTTATACAACAAAATATTTCCAAAAAAATTGTTCAGAAAAAAATAAAAGGCTTTCCTTTTTCTTACGACCAATCAAGCAGTCATAGAATACATATTTATAGGTTATAATGATTTTGACATTTGGACAAAAAGTGAAGTTACATCGAGTGAATCGAAAATTTAAAATTTTAATCAGAAATAACATATGAAATAAGATATTATACAACAATTTTTTACTTATGCCATATTTCACAAATTTTAAACCTATGATGTATGAATGTATTTTGGATTGCATGATGTCCGTATGTTTATGATCACAAATCAGTCGTTATCTAGGTTATTAATCTATTCTGCAACTAAACGGCTAGATTGAATTGAACGAATTTTGGTGTATGCAGAACAACGTCTGTTGGGTCTGCTACAATGAAATTAAATATATTTGAAGAAAAATGAATCAATTCTTCAGTAAAAATGTTCAGAGAAGATACAGATTTTTTTTGACTACTATTGTTCAGGGAGCCAATATGAATACAATGGCACCAAAATTTGATGGATATCTGTTGAATCCCAAAATTCAAACAGTTTTAATTTTCTTTCAAAATGTATGACCATTTTCAAAAATGTGAAAAAATTCCATAGTATAAAGGACCAAAGAAGACATTTTATGTCAAGAAATAGCGGTCGACACCTTTGAAGAACACATGACAACAAACAAATGACCATAATTTTATTCTTTTCTGCATATCGATTTCTCAGCTGGAATTCATAAAAAAATTATAGGGCTATTCCTTCAAATGCAAAAAAAACAAGAGAAAAAATCACCATTCCAAAATTCTGGATTTCACAAAAGAAAAAAAATTTAAAAAAGTTTTTCTTGCAAAATTCTCAAAAATGGGTAGAGATGAAGAGCTGAGAAATTAGCTGAAGTAGTTTCATTTCAATGCCTAATCAATTCCTTCAATATGAATCGAAAAGGCCGCGGGGGCAGATTCACCATTGAAACCCGGCTATACCCTTTAAATAATTTTCGTAATCACTACATAGTTAACAGTGAGAATTGTATCTTGAGTTTTTTACTTGCGACGAATACTTCCTGAAATAAAAAATGAAACAAAGAATTTCGTAATTATCTCAGATGAAAAAACACTTAAATTTTATCTCAGAAATTATTCATTTCTTGTAAAAAACCCATCACCATTCTCGCTGTGAATTATGTGCCACAATGTGCCATTCATTTTTTATCTTATTTATAGTTCAGGGATCACCAATTCTGGACACCCTCTACATGGCTATGTTGCACCATCGTTGACAACCAAACTATCAGAATTTATTGGCGTAAATTCAAATAGGCGGACTTTTGAATATGGTTCGAGAAAATAAGGTTAAGTATTAGAACTCAACTTCAAATTACTTGTCGACCCTTCATTCAAGTGTACCTACGAAGCTTTATTTAATCAAGTAAAACATGTCAAATATATAAGTAAGAAAGACAATTCCTAACATAACTTACTCTAAAAAAGATGAGTATACCAATGAATTTGACTGAACGAAACCTGTCCCTAGTCGTGAAATTCTGAACGACTGATTCTTAAGACTTGAAATGTTTGGCTCACTCCAACTAGTTTTTGAGGAGCACACGATCGGAATTACGAAATTTTATGGTTACGAGTTGAAAAAAATGAGATTTCTTAGTTTTGTTGAAGCTCACTTTGAGGCCCTGTTTCAGACATCCTGTATAATATTTCCTCATAGTTTATACGTAGGCGTAGTCAGCGTGCCTTCCTTCTTTCCACTTTCGCAAAAAAAGTTTCACACGGATGGATTCTGAAGATATGAACACTTATTTGGACAATGTTTCCGTCATAAAATTTGACGATCAGGCTATAATTTAACAATCGCTTGAAGTAGTTGGGCATATCATACAACAAATGTATACAGAATTAAACTAGGAATACAAATATGTACTTATAAAATATAGGGGATAAAACGTTTGAAATAACGAAGTTGCATTCGTTTCCGGTAGAACCGGTAGCAGATTCTGCTTGAAAATATTTTACAATTTGAGTTCGTGTAGTCTAAAACGAAAATACAAAATCTTTAATTCGTATTACAATTCCACCCTGAAAACTCCTAATGAAACATTTAAAAAGTGAGGAGTTATAGTGAGGATAAGTGCATATGATTGTTTCTTTCTTGAATTCTAAGAGTGCACACGAAGCTAAATCGTTTAAGTGTAACGAGCGCTCAAAAAGGTAAAATGTAATATAATATAAAACTCTTCATAGGTGGGGTTGGCAGCCATAGCTCTTCAAAAAAGTTAGAAAAAACTGTAGGTAACACGTACTTACTCGAGCGCGTCAGATATTGATAGTATCCTACGTATTTCTAAAAATATACGAATGTTAATCTGATCGTTTGCATTGTGATGGTGTTCGTACGTAAGGGTTGAAAATGAGTAAAATCAATTTCATTTTATAGAATTATGAAGTTCAAACAACAAATGAAATTGGGGATCAGAAATTAAAAAAAATTAAATTTAAACGAAAATCAATAAAAGAGCAAACTAACTAATATGCAGTATTTGAGCATCTGCTGCTTAGCAATGTTTTCACTTGTTTAGACATTCTAATAATTAAATTATCGATTATCTCTTGTGGGATATTAATTCATTTTCAGTCACAATAAGATCTTGTGAATTTCATGGTGAATTATTTCGACAATAAACGGCTCTGGAGACATAATCCCATATAGGCCCTATGAAATTTATATCAGGAAACATCGTGGGCCATTCTAATCGAGTAATGATATGGTTTTCCGGGGCTTCTTGAACTGGCATTATTACAATATTAGCCATAAAGATAGCAACTTTGAATTTTTCAGACTTCTTTTGTATGTGCAACATATTTTAAGAATTAAATTTAAAATTAATAAGAGTCAATCATATGTGATATAATAAATAATAAAATTAAATAGAGAATATTGCACAAATATTTTTCTACCTACAATCATAATTTACCTTAGACATAAAGATAGCAACTGCAGGTGGGTAACTTGTTCAACCTCGCATTTAATATCATAGATGACAATTAATTTAGTTCAGTATTGCTTTTTCTTTCACTTAAGATGGGGCGGAATAAAACATCAACAAGAGAAATTCAACTATTGACAAATATAAAGATAAATATTTCTTCGCGACAAGTACGAAGAGGATTGTTCAATGCAGAATTGTTTAGTAGAAATATGAAGGTCCAGTTAGCCTTTGTTTAGGCGCGTATCAATTGGACAGTGGAGCAGTGGAAAAAGTGCTATTTAGTGACAAATCTAAATTCAACTGTCTCGAAAGTGATGGGATACAACATGTACGAAGACCTGCTGGCAAAAGAACTTGATCCGAAATACACTGTACAAACTGTGAAACATGGTGGAGGATCGGTGATGATAGGGATATTTTTTCCTAGATGGTTACCTTCATTGTTGATCAGGAGTGGACATATCTCACAGGGCACAGGCTGATGAAAAAACACATGCAAAATTATATTGAAGATTATGAGCCAATATCTGAGCGGATGATAATTATGCCCATTCGATAATTTCGTCTGCAGACGGTACTTGTGGGGGTGTACGCACCGAATGATGACGCCACCATGAAAGTAAAAGATGAGTTTTATTCGCAGTTGTCGGACGTTCTGATGTGGGTAGCCAGGAAAACAACAGAGTTGCTGGTTAATACGGCGAAGAGGTTGTCAATGATTCTGGCTTGCGGCTTATGGAATTATGCGAGTTAACTGGATTACGAATTCTCAACTCATTTTATCCCCATAAACTTATTCATCGATACACACGGAAAAAAAACTTCTTCGCAGCAAAAATCTATTATCGATTATGTGATAACACGACAACGCTCAAACTTTAGGATACTTGACTGTAGAGTAAGGAGAGGAGCTAATTGCGGATCAGATCAAATGTTGGTAAGTGCAGTTTTTGTTGTTCCCTTTGCGGCTGGCCAACACTCGGCACAGTAGGTATTGGAGAGACAAACACAAAATATAATTGATGCTGAAGACGGTAAAAAGTAAAAGTTAGAGCTCTCAAATGAAGAAAGTGTCAAATATCTTTATGAGAGGAGATTGTAATTGGCCTTGAATGCCATAGAAGTGGACGATGATATTGAACTGAAATACAATAGTATCAAAAACGTCAAGAGAGCAGCAGGGAAAGCATTGGGAGGAAAGCATATAGCAAGAAAATACGGTCAGCCAATATGGCCGACAAAGGAAGTGACAGCAGAAGAAAAGATGAATCTGCATAAAAGATGGCGCGAATATAAGGCCGAAAACAGAGAAGTAAGACAGATCGTCAAGCATAAAAAGGAACAACTGTGGGGACTTAAGTGCAGTGAAGCGGAAAGTTTGATAGGGGAGGGTGTCCAGAAGCATCGAAGTATGGCGTACGATTAGACGAAGGAAAACCAACCATTCAGATCGCATAGAATACAATTCTATGAGGAATTATTGGTGGAAAGCAGAGTCGAACATCAATTTGTGTTCAAGGAGCAAATAATATAATAATCTTGTCGAGCCAGGAAGTTGAAAAAAATTTAAAATCAATAAAAAATGGCAGATCAGCCGGACCAGTAAATATCCCTGCCAACCTTCATAAATATGCAGGAGATGGCCTGATATGCAGCCTCCCAAATTTTTTAATCGTTGCTATCAAGTGAATAAGTTGCCGAACTAAATCAAGGTTTCTCACCTTGTGCCGTTGTTCAAAAAGAGCGATAGAAACAACCCTGGGTGCTACAGAGGTCTTAGTGTCAATGGATCAATCAGTGGACTCTTTGATAGAATCCTGTATAATAGGCTCAGAAATGATATTGGTCACAAAATTGGTGAGGATCAGATTGAATTCGTTCCAGGACGGTCTTGTAATGATAATTCATTTATACTTCAGAAAATTATGGAGGAAAAGATTGATGTATATAAGGTGCACCTGGCTTTTGTTGACCTGGAAAAGGCCTACGACTATCCCTAGTGCCTGTTGGTGGGAGGCTCTTGATATTCTCGATAAAGACAGATTGCTCCTCTCTGTGGGTTCAGGAAATTTATAAGGAAAATATCTCTTATCTCTATATCGAAAGGGATTATAGGATGCCTCAAGAGTAAAGACTCTCATCAAAGGATGGGACAAACATATTTCCCATAAGACCAAAAAACGAATTGGTCAGGCTTTTTGGGGGCCAAATTTTCGTTATGGCGCTAAGCACTGAGCTATGGGTACAACACAGTGAAACAGTGGTTTGTAGTGTCCAAAATAAATGTCATGGTTGGGCCATCCCAAGCCTCCGACCAGAATCCGATAGAAAACCTATGGGGCATATAGTGAAACACTCCGAACAAATTCGAAGCTTATATCTGATGAAGAAAAATGATTGCAAGCCTAACAACGTGCCTGGTCTTCAATTGACCACACCTTGATTGCGTCCATACCACGAATATGCAGGAAAGTAATTAATCCTGAGGGCTATTATACTGAATATTAACTGATATACCATTTATTTTCAATTATTTCACAATGTTAACTTTCATATTGGTCCATGAATCTATAATTAATTAATTAGTTGCTATCTTTTCGTCAAAGATAAAATATTTCCAACAATATAGAAAAAATACATTACACTTATTGCAAATTTCTTTGCAACACATTAAAGAAATGAATGTTTGTAATCTTTAAATGAAATGTTTTGTTAATTTATTGTTTCTAGTGTCAAAAAAAAATTGCTATCCTTATGACCAATACTGTATATAGTCCGTAAAGATATATTAAGGCCCTAATTTATTACCCTTGGATATAATTACATGGTTTATGATATTTTCGAGGTAATATGAACCAGTAATCCTCCTAGGCGTACGAATTAGTGGCGTTTCTTCAAACATTATACCTTCCCAAAACATTTAAGTGCCACCGCGAAGAGGAGCTGTTGGAATAGCTCTCAGGTCTTTTTCGATATCCTGGTTCCCTTCGAACTCTTAAGCGGTAGTTATCACTGACTAACCCAAACCGTGACTATCTGTAAATAGCATTCCTCCATTCTTCAAAATGCCAGTTTTGATCAGTTCGCACCCACTGAAGACGAGCGATTCGGTGACGAACAGTTAATGAAGGAACTCAGGCCTTCTGGACCGCAATCCTGATGCTAAAACTCTTCTACGAATGGTAGCACATGAAATCACTGGGTTGTGGGCTCTGTGGAATTCCGACCTGAGTGTCGGTACTGTCACTGACCTATTTTTCGGGCTGATTGAGCAATATACCGATCTTCTCGAACCGTGGTAACAGGAGGACGACCACTTCGAGGTCTACTTTGCACTCTACCAGTTTCCTCAGAGCGGCTAATCGTTCTGCTAACCGTGCTTCGATTAATGTTCAGTTTATTAGCTGAGGGCGTGAAAGCCTTCCTTGCAAGAGATCAATAATTCTAGTTTTGCCAAACTCAGACAACTCGTTTCTGGGCATACAGTACTGTTTTTGAACTTACCAGTACTTAAGACGAAAAACTACTAATCCGCAGTAAGGCACACGTTTGACAAAATCTATATTATAAACAGATGAATATTTTTTAATTCCTAATGTTATCATTTCATTTGGTTATCAACAAGTTCTTTTCGTTGTCAATAACAATGTGTTGTGAATCTTGATTATATTATCTTATCTGCCGTGCAACTACCTATGAGTCTACTTACGCGAAGTATCTCTCCTTTCCAAGATCCTCATTGATCTTCTCTTTTTTCTTGGTCTTGCTTCCTCATCGCTATCATCAGTCTGTAAAAAAATTAAATATTATCAAAAGGATATTATAATCATATGATATGGCCATACAGGGTAATTAGAAAAAAATTGACTTATATTATGTCCGAAAACTCAACTTTTTAAGATACAAGATATTAGGTACCAATTTTTCTGTTTTTTTCAATAACTACGTCTATTTATGACATCCTTGTATTTGGAAACTGAACATTTTCGGAGATATATCTATCTTATATCTTGGATGAGTCAAATAATAAAAAACAAATAAATTTATTATTATTATTATATTAGAATATTTTGAGTACCTCACTGAAATTTACTTTTGAATCGCCCTGTACAAGCAAAATCGCGCATAAAAAGGACAGTACTCAGAGAAGTGATACTGTCCGTCCAGAATCAAACTGATTGTTATTCACCTAATCGTAGTTTGTACTCTATATACAGGTTTTGAAATTCATATCGGAAAGATACGATATAGAATGCACCAGACTGAGAATTTTTCAATCCAGTTATATAGATGTTTAGTCGAGAGACGGACGTGCTGTAATTGACAATGTACAATCCTGGGTTCTGGCCTTCAGGAGTTGGTAATAAAAGGTTCGACTTTTCAAAACACAAAGACGTACTGCAAGGTGGTAATTTTTTATGAAAAACCCCTTATTCTATTTGGTACACCCAACAAAACAAGAAAATTTAGGTACTCTGCGTATTCCTTTTTCAATTATTGTGTCATTTCGTGGGATCGGAATAGGTTGGAAAAAGACACTATATCATTCTTTTGAGCGACGTTTCGCAACTAATTGTTGCTTTTTGAAGCATAAGGGAATTGTCAAGACATCAGCTGCTTCCGAGGCAGGAGAATTTGTGAATTTATATGTACTTTTCACTTTTAGTGTATCAAATTATGTGTGTTTTTATTATAGAGCTTGAAAAAGCAACAATAAGTTGCGAAACGTCGCTCAAAAGAATGATATAGTGTCTTATTTCCAACCTATTCCGACCCCACGAAATAAAACAATAAAACAAAATTTTTGTCAAAGGATAAAACAACATTAATTCGTGAAAATGTACAATCTATTGGAAATTGTGTAGATAGTTCGATTTTCTGCGTTACAGAACACTGGAAAACAGAGACTCGTTTAACAAACTATGGTATTGCTGGATTCTGTTTGGCTGAAGCGATAACTCCTAGAGGTGGGGGGTGTGCCATTTTTGTCAAACACGGGGTGAATTTCAAGAGGCTTCCAAATATTTCAGTCAACATTTATGGATAGAAAACTTTTGTCTGCATATATGTATCCTGGAGGGGTGACAAAGGAACTTCTAAGGTGTTTGGGGAAAATTCTGCAAAATTTCGTGTTCTTTGTTGGTCATATGGTTTTATTAGGTGATTTTAATATTCCACGTCCACGAAACTGATATATGTAAGGAAAAAGACCTTTTCTTCTCGCTGTTATGCTCATATGGTCTACATCCTATCGTTGCAGAATATACAAAAGTCACAAACACCTCGAAGTCTCTTGTTGGCAATATCTGGCAACTAAGATTATGAAGTAAAGCTCCTCCACAATCTGATCTATGACCGTACAGCACAAGTTGTCAGTTTTTCAAGGCAAAAGGCGAATATTTTAACAAGAGGATTTTCTGCGATTTTAATAATGCTGATTCTAACGATAGATCAAGGAATGATCGGACCAGGGTATATGAACCGATCAAGGCGTAGCCAGGAATTAATTTCGGGGGGGTTTAGACATTTTGGCCATTGACTTCGTAGGTGCCGGGAATTGTGAGGGTCGCTTTCTGTAGCAAGTATTTGTTGTTTTTAAGAATTCAATAATCCTTTTCCTACTTCGGAAACAATATTCAACATAGATATTCCTGGTTAGGTTAGGTAAACGAATTTTTCAAATATGCTTCAGAATTTAATTTTTATTCACTCAAACAAAAACTTAAAAAACAATATTTATTTCCAAAAAATACTTACAGGATGAATCAATATGAAATAAGTGTGGATGTGTGCTTTCATTGAAACTAAATAGAGTTTTTAATGTTTTACTCCAAAATAGTGCCAACAACATATGAATAGGTATTAAAAATGAAACAGTGAGAAAACACGAACAATATTTTTTATGGTGAATTCCTTCAGTTAAAGTCTATCCGTCTTTTTTTTTCTAGCGAATGGTCAACCACTTCATTTTCATCCATTTTCACACTATAATGAATATTCATAAGCGCCAACCCATTCAATCTAGTTTCGCTAGAAGAATTTGTGTGCGATGTTATGAAACTTTAATATCATCCATATTGCTGATATGAATTGATAATTTTAACTAGATTTTTGGAGATAAGTTGGTTTAAGTGCAAAATGAAAGATTATTTTTGCAACAAAAATAACTCTGAAACATTTCGGGGGGGGGGGTTTGAACCACCAACCCCCCCCCCTGGATACGCCCTTGGAACCGATTAATGCAAATGAGATTTGGAAAAATTTTTATAATATATTTCTACATTTTTTCAAAATCAGTTTTCCAATCAATGAATTGAAACACCATCTAAGCCTAACATGAACATGACATCTTGAAGTAAAAGACAACTGGACATTTTGTATGTAATAAGGTCTAAAAAAGCAGCTTTTAACAACAATACGAGAATGAAAAAATGCGTATTAGAGAAATCTGGCAAGAAAAAGGCTTATTTTAACCAACACAAAATAGAGCAATCTGACGATGATTCTCATAACAGTATTAAATCAGGCTCATACGCTCCTAGGGATATGCAAGTTGATGGAGGTTTAGATACATTGGTACAGATTCAACCGACACTTTTTATGCGGCCCATACACAAGCTACTTTTTCGGCGTTCTGGCAGCTAGCGTCGCCGCAAGCGACCAAAACGCCCAAGTAGCCGAAAAATCCTGTGTATGTCCTCCCTGCCACACATGGCGAGTCGCCGAGCTGGACGCAACGCCGGACGCCAGATCAAACGTGTTTGATTTTAGCGTCAAGAAGCCGGCGAAACGCTTGAAAAACGCTTGTGTTGTGTGAGAGAGCGTCTAGAATGGCAGAGAATCACAAGAATTGCACATTCAAAAGAATTTATTACAAATTTTATAGAATATTTGAAAAGAATAAGTGTTGGTGGGTGATAAGAGCAAAGAATATTCGAACAGAACACCAAGAATAAAGCCTACGAAAATTGTTAGCTTATGTAAACAATAAACGATGAATCGATATTGATTTCGTAAAAAAAAAAAAGCATCCGAGACTCATTCCGTAAAGAATACAAAAAGTTACGAGCTACGAAAAGTCGGGTGCAAGTACGGATGACATTTAAACCTTTATCGGCAGCGATCGATGAGCTCTGAGAGGCTTGTGTGTGGTGAAAATTGCACGAACGTCTAGGACGCTCGCAAAACGCTAGCTGCCAAACGCGAAAAGTAGCTTGTGTATGGGCCGCATTGACTCTGCAATGAAGTTGGTGCCCAATATCGTGAAAAAATTATACAGCTTATCTGAATCAGGCAGATAAATCTATGTTCTTCAAGACAATAAGTGAGACAGAGGTAATAAATATCGTGAAAAGCCTAAAGAACAAACACAGCAGTGGCTATGATGAAATTCCAGCATCATTAATAAAATTTTGTATCCATGAGATTAATACACCGTTAATGCATGCGATATGATCATCATTCAAGCAAAGGATATTTTCAGAGGCATTATAAATTGCAACTCTCATTCCTCTATTTAAGAAAGGAAATGTGAAAGAAATCGAAAATTACCGACCGAGAAGTCTGCTGTCGGTTTTCTCGAAGGAGTTCGAAAAATGTTTGAGTTGCAGATTAATGGATTACTTGATGACAAATGACATGCTGTTTAACATATTGACTGCCAACTACAAGATAACTCGTAGATCTCGTTCTCTTTCAGGACTCCAACTACGAGTCATCTCGTACTGTGTTCACTTGCCATTATCGAGTAGCTATATATAAAAACTACGAGAGGATTCATAAGCCCATTTTTTCCAATAAATACATTTTCTTTAATTTCGGTGATAACTTTGTACTCAAATCAGAGTTCTGTATAATTTAAAAAGATTCTGACATTTTGAACCAGAATTCGAGAAATTGCCGTGGCAGTCAACGTATTAAGAACCAACATGCATATTTGAAAGAAAAAGGAACCCATACAGCCATATTCGAATTCACTGAAAATATTTTAGAAGCTCTTGGTGATAAAAATCACGAAATGGGTGTGTTTTCTAGATTTAACAAAGGTATATGACATTACCTGTCGGGAAAGCTTCAGCAACAATTATCATAAAGCAAGGAATCTTTTATATATCCAAGAGAGAAACTGTGAAATAGACATTCAACAGGGAAGTTTAGTTGATCCAATTCTGTTTCTTGTCTACCTAAATGACGTTCCTACATCGGGAGTTAATCACAGTTCTATTATGGTGAACTATGCTGACGATGAGAATGTTTTGATGTTGGCAAAATATCTGCCCGACTAGTTTGAAAATTCAAACACCTATCTTTTTCAGATTGGATCTTAAACGAAGGACTCGTAATGAATCAAAGTCAAACTGACTGTATTCATTCTTCATTAATGAATTCCTCCATCGATGGGTTCTCGTTCAACAGAGTAAGTGAATCAGAACAGATTCAGAAAATAATTTTGCAGTAGTGTGTTTTTTCTCCAATTTTGAATCATTAGTGAAAAACGGTATAATTTTCTACGGGAATGTCGAAGCTATAGAAAAAATCTTCTTAAAACAAATAAAGGCTGTAAGAATAATTTACAAACTTAGTTACAGAGATTCCTGTACGGGTTTTTTCAAATGTAGTGGCCTGCTTACTGTTTCTGCACTGCATATTGAGGAATTTCTAACTTTCATTTTCAAAAATGTAGAATTTTTCAGGGATAATTCACCAACTCATTCATACAATAATAGGAATAATGTTTACCCCACCCACAGACTTAGAGTTACAGAAAGGTGTTGAATATGCATGTATGACACTTAATAAACTACCCCGAGATTAGGCAAATAAACAGCACATATGTCTTCAAAAAAATCTTAAACTTTCAATTGATCTTGAGCCTTAGACAGTGCAAGGGTACCTAATTTCTATTTTTGAATATAATTTATTGTGGTAATATTTCGTTCTGACTACGTAAATTGTGCATGTATATATACAGCTTTGGAAATTCACATCTGAAACATACGATATACAATGCATCAGACAGAGAATTCTTCCGTCCAGTTGCCCAGATGAATAGTCGAGTCAATCACTTGCTGTAACACACTGAATTCAGTTGTCTTACTTCATTATTCTAGTCTTGTCTCTCTCTTATCGTTTAGAGGAGCGTAATTCTTTAGTATGGTAGGCAACAGTGAATACTTGAATCGAGTATTACGGGCAGCCTGACAATTAAAAATTCTATACGTGTAGTTCGGGTTCCCTACCATACTGCGATAAGAGAGAGACGAGACTAGATTATCGCAGTAAGACAGTTGAATCCATTCAGTTATCGCACTTCATTATCTCGCCTATTCATCTGTGCAACTTTAGGGAAGAATTCTCTGTCTGATGCATTGTATATCGTATGTTCTCGATGTGAATTTCCAAATCGGTATATGATTCTCGAAATAAACTTTATTATCGTTATTATTATTATCAGAGAGGTAATTTTCCAGTGCAGTTGATCAGTGGAATTATTTAGGTGCTACTACTTTTCTGACGTGTTCAGGTTCTGTTAATTGGCCAAAAAATTTTGCATGACTCTCATTATGAGCATCTTGCATGTGGCCCCTAAATTTCATTTCGATTGGTTTCGTTTCGTCTGAGATATTGAGGAACAAAAATTTTGAGTGGCAATATTTTATGGAACACCCTGAACGATTTGGCTGGTTAAGGATCCTAACCCCGGCATTTGGAGACCAAACTCCTCATCTTGAAAATCTCAAGTTTGAGACTTGAGACTTGAAAAATCGGCCTTCAATAATATATTTCACCCAAGTATGGAGTGAGACCTTAGTTTTCCATACAACATTCGTTAGTTGTCGTTCATATTCGTACGCATCGGAGGTTTATCAGACTAGTGAAGAGAGATGAAAGCCTACTCTGCCGCGTTCACGAGAGAGGTCATAGCGATAGGAGAAGCTATTAGGTTTCCTTCACTTCATACTCTCTTGAAATAGACTGTAGAGCAATCAGCTGATCGTGATAGATCGTTGGACTGGGCGTCGTTACACCATACCTCCAAGGATTTTCAAAATTTTATGCCCACGTTTTGTTTCCGTTTAGCTCACCACTCCGTTTATTTTTCTCACCTATGTACAGTTGCGACAAGCGAAAAGTGAACGACTATACAAAGCATATTTGCCATTTATAGTTGATCGAAACAGACTTTGCCAAAGAATAGTTATTTTCTGTTGTTTTTTGACGTTAATTGTTAACAACTGCGTAATATAACCATAGATATACATATTAATGAAGCCCAATTTACAATAGGAATAATAATCGTTTCCATTTCGCTTGATGCACTGTTTATTGAGCTATAGACAATCCTGCGTGGTGTAACTTTACATCATCAGGAAACCCTCAACGGATCTCGCCGATATTGGTGTCATTCGAAAACTAATTTTTCTCTATTTTTCTTTTTAAAACTGAAATCAATTCTTCTCTACGATATATCGTTACCGAGATAAGGACAATTCAAAGTTGGCCACCGGTGTAACGTCATACCAGCAGGGCACCCTCAACGGATATTTCCGATAATTACGAATTCGAAAAAGAAATGCTAATTAGGACTCGGGAATTTCAAAACCAAAAATCAAACATCTTATCCAATCGTGTGTTCTACCACTGGAAAAACCTTGAATTGCTGTCTCAGTTAAATTTTGACATCCTAGTTCCATCCAAACTCTTAAGCAGTAGTCATTGCTCACTAACCCAAACTGTGACTCATCTGTAGAAAGCACATTCCCTATTTTCTAAATGCCAGTTCTGATGAGTTTGCGCCCACTGCAGACGAGCGATTCGGTGACGAACAGTTAATAAGGGAAATCGATTTTCAAGCTTTCGGCAATGGCACGAATATTGGCCTTCAAATGCTTAAATGTCTCTGGTTTTTCGGTATAACACTTGTCTTTAACGGCGCAATAGAGAAGATTCCAACGGTGTCAAGTATCAGCTTTTTGACGGCCAATTGATATCACCATTTCGTCATCAAACTTTTGTCGCGTGCAGGCACAAATAATTTATTTATTTATTTATTTAAGTAAACAGGAACCCCAACAGGAAAACCCAATTACAGGGATTCACTAAATAAAACAAATATAAGATATCATTGTGAACTTAATTCTAAACTAATACTAACTTTTTATGAACAAGACAGACAAAAAAAATGTATACATTCAATAATTCCTACATAAATATTGAACAAGTTTTCTCTTGAAAATATTCAGTGACAAACTAAAAATATCCATGTTATGTAGGTGCCAGCTATAAAACGCATTAGTCTCAAGAAAATCGAGTGGTAAAATAAGGATGTACGGGCTCTAGGTATAAAAAAAAAGGTCTCTATGACGACCAGTAAAACGCGGGCATTGAAAAAGATCTCGTTGATGAGCGGGAAATCAAGGTGGCCATTTATTATGCGGTATAATAATGTCTGATCAAAAATAACTCTTCTGTGTTCCAAGCTTGTCAGTTTATATAGTCTCAATCTTGCGTTGTAGGGACACTCAGTTTGCCGATTTCCAAATCTATAATTCAGGGTTTTGGTGAACTTTCTTTGAACTCTCTCCAAGCGATCAATATATTTGTAATAAAAGGGGTTCCAAATAGGCGTTGCATATTCCAGAATACTACGTACCAACGAAAAATATAATATCTTCACAGTTTCAACATTATTAAATTGTCGTGAAATTCTCAAAATGAAACCTAGCATCCTAAAACTTCTGGAAACGATATCATCTATGTGATGTTCAAATGATAGTTTCGAATCAAAATAAATTCCAAGGTCCTTAACGATATCTGTTTCTTCAATAATAGAGCCGCAGAGTGACAGAGGAGGCCTCAAAACATTCAAGTTTTTAGTGAATATTATGTTCTTACATTTTGCAATATTTAAAGATAAATAGCGATCAGAACAAAATGTCGAAAACCTATCAAGATCGTCCTGAAACCTCCGTGCATCCTCTAAATTTCTCAGAGCCAGGTACATTTTGAGATCATCAGCATAAAGCTCGAAAAATACATATAAAAAACACTTATAGACATCATTTATATACAACAAGAAAAGAACTGGACCTAAATGTGAGCCTTGGGGTACTCCAGACGTAACCAGATGAACGGTAGATATAGCGCCATCAACAATTACAAATTGAAATCGATCAGTCAAGTATGATTCAATCCATCTCAACAGATTTCCCTGTACGCCGTATTCTGAAAGAATTTCCAGAAGTGTCGCATGGTGGACCCTATCAAATGCCTTCGAAAATCTGTGTAAACTGCATTTACCTGAGTACCCTGATCCAGATGTTGAGAAATGAAATTAACGTATGGTGATAGGTTAGTTTAAAACTGATCTACCCTTGAAAAAGCCATGCTGCCTACCGCTTATTTTCGATTTGAGCGAATTGAATAGAAAGTCCGTTATTATTGATTCAAATAATTTCCCAAAGTGGTTCAGAATGAAAACTGGCCGATAATTAGAAATTTTCATTATTTTTCCCGCCTTTGTGAACGGGGGTTATTTTCGCGAGCTTCCACTTATTAGGAAAAACACCAGCACGCAAAGATTGATTAAAAATTATGTGGAGTGGGGAAATGAGAGAAGCAGCCGAAGACTTGATAAATATTGGCGGTATCAAATCCGGACCTGGACCCTTGTTTACTTTCAGTTCCTTGACCTCTTAAGAATTTCATCTGAACTGATATAATCCATACATACACATGTCGAATTTCTAACATTTTCCACATTGACCTTATCGATAACTGGCCTGCTAGAATCCTCGAAAACACCTGCGAAAAACCCACCAAACGCATTCGCTACATCTTGACCTCCGCTATACTCGATACCATTATGAGTCACAGATTTGGGTGAATTATCTCCTTTCCGATTCTCCGAAACATATGACCAGAAGTTTTTGGGATTAACGATGATATTATTTTCAACGCGTGAAATATAATCTGCGTAGTCTCTCCGAATGAGCTCTTTACAACGTTTACGCAAAACCGAAAATTTCTCGTAATCATTTGCATTTCGAAACTTCTTAAACTTACTATGAATTTTGGCCTTCAAATTGACAAATTTAATAGTTTCGCGAGTAAACCATGATGGAAATCTCTCGTCTTTAACTGTTCTAGATGGTACATATTTTTGAATTATACAGTTGATTACATTATAAAAGTTTCTACGTTAAGGTTAACATCTTCATTCATTAATAAAAGTGTCCAATCTATGGATGAAATTTCGTCATTGATGGCACAATAATCTGCGTTGAAAACTTATACATAGATCTTGTTTTCCCTGAAGTGTGTTTTTCCCCTGGAAATTGCATCAGAACATCCAGGGCGGGATGATGATGATCCTCGTCAACAAAAGGTAGCGTTGCCCGTGAAGATTGAACATTAAGCACATTGGATGCCAAAATTAAATCCAGGGTCTTACCGTTGATGTTAGGATGACAGTTGAATTGCCTCAGGGAGTTGTAGGATGTAAAATCTCTGAATACAGTATAGGAGTCACCTTGCACCAGATCACAAACCATCTCCCCACCAGCCGTCTCAGACCAAGAAAAAGCTGGCAAGTTGAAATCACCTATCATAATGAACTCACCGTCGCCATGATTTTCCATCAGAGCCGTTACTGCATCGAAGTAACTCAAATATTCGCTCGAAGATATACCGGGTGGAAAATAGCAGACACCAACGAACAGGTTCGTTGACCTACTTATTCTGATTTTGATCCATATGTCCTCAACTCGAGTGGAATGACGACAATCCGAAACCTGGATACATTCCAGGTGATTCGAAACACCCAATGAAAACACCACCACCGTCCTTCTTGCAACTATTAGTTTCAGAACGATCCTTACGAAACACGCCATAATTTCCGCACATAAACTCCGAATCCTTCATTCCGGTTTAAGCCATGATTCGGTGACACATATCACATCCGCATTACTGTTCCAGGTTGATTTCAAAAAGCTTCCTGTCTTGGTCCGTAAACCTCGACAATTTTGGTAATATAGATTGAGAGTAAAAACCATTGAAAGAAATAAGAAATTGACAGGAAAAGGTTTTCTTGATTATTGACCAAGCAGCTTGAATAATTCTCCTTCTGTAGAAATATGGAAAATCTTTGATGCTTCGCTCTTCCTCACCAGTATTCTTCCCTCCTGAATCCAGCAGTACTTGAAGTTGTTTATCCTCAGTAAATTGCTTAGCTGCATTGAACAGCTTACGATTATTGAGAGAAAGACTTTCGTTAACATAAATCGTACTTTCGACTCCATCGAAACCAATATCGCTCGACTTGATATTACCTTTGTTATCTTTGTATGCACGCAAAAAATTGTCTCGGTAACTTGTTCTTGAAATCAATCACGATAGGTCTGCTCTTATTATCCTTTTTGGGCATGAAATGAATTCTGTGGCAACCCTGGATAAATTCTTTTACATTGGAGATATTCAGTTTCTGCGCAATTTTCTCAACAATGCTCAAGACATTCTCGTCTTTTCTTTCAGGAACTCCGATAACATCCAAATTCCCCGATTTCAACTGCTGCTGAAGCTTATTAGTTTCCTGCTTAAGTTCACCATTCTCGTTCTCTAGGGTTAGCAAACGATTTTCAAATTTATTCATTTTGAGGTTTACATCTTCCAGACCCGACAATTTGGACTCAAAGTCGTCTATTTTATTCCCATAAAAATTCAGGGATTTCATGAATTCGGCCTGTTGACTTGTAATAGCCGCTAAATCAGACACAATCTTGTCGAGCTTTTTAGCAATGTTGTTATTGCTTGAACTTGAGCCATTCGACGAACATCTATTGCAAACCCATTTATCCCGCCGACATCCCCAACCGTCCTCAGGACATCGGCTGAAACTCCCAGGCAAGCGAGGTGTATTTCACCGTCGCACGAGAAACATCGTACAGCTGGCCTGTTCCTGCTGCCAGGTGTGTCACACGATAAACAATTGACTGGCATGTTTTGCAGAAAAACGGTAAACGATCTCAGGAATGATCGAATGATTATGAAACCACAAGCCGCCTCCGGAAAAACTTTATAGAGTTAGAGAGCGCACAAAATTAGCAACACAATGGTACAATTTTCGAAATTAATCAAGCAGAATACAGTCAGAAAATCACCGAAATTCACAGAGCATACGAAACACGTCTGAATTCATATGTTCCCAAATATACAATATCATATAAATAATAGAGTATCATGTTGCGAAAGCTGTCTCCTTTGGCCGTAATCGTTTCGCCGTCCTCATTTTCAAAGAAATATGACCAATGACAATGATACGTGTTGGCGCATCAACAATGAAAGCCGAGTTACGAACTTCAGCATTAAGCTTGGGCATACATTGCACTGTTAGTACTTCCTTGCAACCATACTTTGTACGCAATAATCGTGCAATTTCCGACCAATTGTTGTCTTTGTTTGGAAATAAATTTTCAATGAATCCAAACGTTGATCAGGCGTGAATCGATTCATTTAGTTCAGAGGAGATAATATACTTCATTTTGTGATAAAAGATCGAATGATTTAAGAATTGTCAGAACTAAAAAGTGGGTTTAATTTAACCGATACAGCCCACTCATATTTGAAATTTTAATCTTTTATTTCGCTTTATACTTGAGTACTAAAGAACGACTTCAATACATTTCAGATGCAAACTTACCATGACACGAAGACGTTGGAATTTCTTTTGTTGTTGTGTCGTCGTTTCAATACTATCTGTTTCGCTCGCGTTCGAAGTGGTATCTCTTTCGCTTGCATTCGAAGAGGTAGGCATTTCCAACAACTCGACATTTACCTCACGAAGTTGCTCCTTCAAATACCTAACTTTTCCCTAAAAATAGAAATATTATTAGTAATTTCTAATCACTACTGACTCTGAAGTTCGATATTTGGAGTTTTTTAAAAAAAGTTTCAGGTGTCTATTTAACATTGCTCCTTTCGTGTTATCATTTATTATTCAATTATTTCTGGTCTTAGTTTGTACATTACGCTTGTTCCGGGTGGAACAGAGTTAGTTTTAGTCAAAAGTCTGTAATTTTCTTAAATTGGGCTGTGAGGGTTCTCAACCGACACTAATAAGAGTGCAAGGTCAAAAGTGGTTCTGTTCAACCATGTACTGGGCATTTCCGAATTTCCTTTCTCATGTATTACATGAAATTTCGTTTTTCTTATAGAAACAATACTTTATTTTTACTTAAAAATAATCACGGTTTTTTCTCATTCAAATATACATATATAACTTGTCATGTATTGCCATAAATCAGTGGTGGCGCTTGGGGGCAAGGGTTTTGCACCGGCCCTCCATAAATTTCATTCATTTATTTAAACTTAACAAAATTGTATCCATTCATTCATCACTACCCTCACTGAAACTTCTGGAACTCGATGTGCATATGTCTGCTACATTCCGTCAAAATTGTAGCATTGAAAGATTTTCAGAAAAGTAAGAATTGTGACCAGTAATGATGATCTGGGTCTAAAAAAGTTTTCAGATAGTATCATCTCATTAATTTTTCCGGTTCGAATTAACGAAAATTGAAAACCATATGCATGGAGTATTAAGGACAAGGACACTTGGACTGCAGAACGGGTTCGAAGCTGCCCAAGAATTATTGAATTTTCCGTTTTTTTTTACATTTTGGAGTTGATTTTTTCTAGACATTATTTAAAAATTGTTTCAATGTTTCATTCATCTTTCACTATTTTTCAAATCAGTAAAATCACTTACTTCCAATTCCTTTACTAGAAAATTGCTGTTCTGCTGTGCCGAATTTGCAGACAATTCGTCTTTAAGCTCTTTAATTTTCATTTTGTATTGAGCTATTTTATCCTCCGCTTCGGTTAGTTTTTCACTAACTTCTTTAAAATTTTGTTTGTATTGTTCAACCTGTTTCTTAAATTTCTCCAGGTTTTGCTCAGCTTCTTTAGCAATTCCCTCGCTTCTTCGTTTTCTTTTTTGGCTTCTTCAAATCTTCCACCAGTTGGAAGTCACATCTTCCA
This sequence comes from Propylea japonica, assembly GCA_013421045.1. Taxonomy (NCBI): domain Eukaryota; kingdom Metazoa; phylum Arthropoda; class Insecta; order Coleoptera; family Coccinellidae; genus Propylea; species Propylea japonica. The sequence goes on from CM024245.1 coordinate 19,592,414, forward strand.
TCCTTTCTGCTCCCTGAAAAATATGAATCGATTATAAAAAACTCATAGCTTTTGGCAAAAATTTGAATATTTGGGGCCAGCAGATGTCGATCACATTTCGAGTCATCGTATTCATATTGGCTCCCTAACCATTATAAACGACACCAACAGTGGCGGTCTGTTTGTATTGGAAAGATATCGGCTTCTTATTTCCAAAAAAGTTCCATCTTCAACGAGCCAATTTTTTCAAAACAAAACTCCGAATTGAAACTTCTATTCAGTTCTTAAGCCTTTTTGGACATTCACATGAAGATTTGATATAATTTATTTCAGGTACTTTCAATAATCAATACAAAAAATATCGAAGTTTTGGATCCAACCATATAACCACAATTTTCGCGGTAGATTTAAGATCCATTCCATATTCTAATAAGGTTTGCAAACAGGCGAAATCTGATAATTGGTTTCACACTTACTATCACTCAAACTTCGTCTACATGATTTTTTACGGTACTTTATAACAACGTAGATAAAAATTCTAGGAATTGACTCGATCAACAACCTCAAATTTTGACGAGACGTTTAATTTTTGCAAAACAGAGAGATCAAACGGCAACAACTTATTTACAACCCAATATAAACCATCTCTAATCAATTTTTTTTTTAAATTTAACCCGAGTAGAAATAATCAAATTTACTATCAAACAGCAACAACTAGTAGGGAATTTCCATCCCAATCAATTAAATTTTTTAAAACACACCCAGATCATAGATTAAACCTTCCAAAGCCTGAACCATTGTCTATTCGAACTAGAAATTATTCCGCCGAGAGACCGGCTAGTAGTCAGGTAAAACAAGAACCTCCGAATAATCGACACTTAAAGTTCGATATTTGGAGTTTTTTTAAAAAAAGTTTTAGGTGTCTATTTAACATTGCTCTTTCGTGTTATCATTTATTATTCATTATTTCTTGTCTTAGTTCGTTACATTACGCTTGTTTCGGGTGGAACAGAGTTAGTTTAGGTCAAAAACTGTAATTTTCTAAAATTGGGCTGTGAGGGTTCTCAACTGACACTAATTAAGAGTGCAAGGTCAAAATGGTTGTGTTCAACCATGTACTGGGCATTTCCGAATTTCCTTTCTCATGTATTACATGAAATTTCGTTTTTTCTTATAGAAACAATACTTTATTTTTACTTGAAAATAATCACCGTTTTTTCTCATTCAAAAATACATATATAACTTGTCATGTTCAGAGCAGTTGAGTTCATCTCTGGTAAGGTCAAATATAAACTCCGTGAAATAATTGGGGATATCAGAGTAATGTTCAAGTCTGGTGTACTATTTATATGTAATTGAACCACAGTTTATTGAATTTTCTTTACTTGCAGATATTCTGATGAAGTAGCCAAACTGCTACGAAAGCTAAATATAATCAATAAATAGTACACCAGACTTGAACATTACCCTAATATCCCCAATTATTGCACGGAGTTTATATTTAACTTGTCATGTATTGATCATAAATCAGTGGTTGCGCTGGGGGCAAGGGTTTTGCACCGGCCCTCCATAAAATGTTTATCATTTAAACTTAACAAAATTTTACCCATTCATTCATCACTACCCTCACTGAAACTTCTGGAACTCGATGTGCATATGTCTGATACATTCCGTCAAAATTGTAGCATTGAAAGATTTTCAGAAAGTAAGAATTTTGACCAGTAATGATGATCTGGATCTAAAAAGTTTTCAGATAGTATCATTTTATTGATTTCTCCGGTTCGAATTAACGAAAATCGAAAACCATATGCATGGAGTATAAGGACAAGGACACTTGGACTGCAGAACTTGGGTTCGAATCTGCCCCAGAATTATTGAATTTTCCGTTTTTTTTTACAATTTGGAGTTTGATTTTTTCTAGACATTATTTAAAAATTGTTTCAATGTTTCATCATCTTTCACCATTTTTCAAATCAGTAAATCACTTACTTCCAATTCATTTACTCGATTATTGCTGTTCTGCTGTGCCGAATTTGCAGACAACTCCTCTTGAGCTCTTTAATTTTTGTATAATATTCGTTGCTCTCTCTTTTTAATGAACTCATTTTCATTTTGTATTGAGCTATTTTATGCTCCGCTTCGGTTAGTTTTTCACTAACTTCTTTAAAATTTTGTTGGTGTTGTTCAACCTGTTTGTTTAATTTCTGTAGGTTTTGCTCAGCTTCTTTAGCAATTTCCTTTGCTTCCTCTCTTTCTTTTTTGGCTTCTTTCAAATCTTCCACCAGTTGGATGTCCATCTTCCATCCTTTCTGCTCCCTGAAAAAATATGAATCGATTATAAAAAATTCATAGCTTTTGGCAAAATTTGAATATTTGGGGCCAGCAGATGTCGATCACATTTTCGAGTCATCGTATTCATATTGGCTCCCTAAACATTTAAACGACACCAACAGGTGGCGGTCTGTTTGTATTGGAAGATATCGGCTTCTTAATTTCCAAAAAGTTCCATCTTCAACGAGCCAATTTTTTCAAAACAAACTCCGAATTGAAACTTCTATCAGTTCTTAAGCCTTTTTGGACATTCACATGAAGATTTTATATAATTTATTTCAGGTACTTTCAATAATCAATACAAAAATATCGAAGTTTTGGAGCCAACCATATAACCACAATTTTCGCGGTAGATTTAAGATCCATTCCATATTCTAATAAGGTTTGCAAACAGGTGAAATCTGATAATTGGTTTCACACACTTACTATCACTCTAACTTCGTCTACATGATTTTTTTTACGGTACTTTTAACAACGTAGATAAAATTCTAGGAATTTACTCGATCAACAACCTCAAATTTTGACGAGACGTGTTAATTTTTGCAAAACAGAGAGATCAAACGGCAACAAACTTTATTTACAACCAATATAAACCACCTCTAATCAATTTTTTTTTCAAATTTTAACCCGAGTAGAAATAATCAAATTTACTATCAAACAGCAACAACTAGTAGGGAATGTCCATCCCAATCAATTAAATTTTTTAAACCACAACCCAGATCATAGATATAACCTTCCAAAGCCTGAACATTGTCTCATTCGAACTAGAAATTATTCAGGCCGAGAGACCGGTTAGTAGTCAGGTAAAACAAGAACGCCTCCGAATAATCGACACCTTTTCC
>CM024245.1:19595665-19649418 GCA_013421045.1 Propylea japonica
TCCAGATATCTTTTGGATCCCGCTGTATCAAAGTTTCTAAAGAACTTAGTGGAATGATCCATCCCTGAGAGATTTCGCCAGAGTTTTTTCCTCTCGGCTTTCTCTTTCTCCAGAAACTTCTTCCTATAGGTACATTAACCTGTACCACAAAAGGGTTCTGGGCCAATGAGTGACATTTGTGCGCCCTCTTTGGCAAGTGAATTGGTCTCTTCTCTTTCGTTTCTTCGATTTCCGAGTGTTCGGAAACCCAGATTAAAAAAGGCTTTATTTTTCTTGCCTACCTCATTGAGTTTGTTTTCGAAACTCCCAAATCATCTTTGAGTCGATGACGTAGAAGCTCTGTGCTTTAATAGCAGCTTGACTATCTGATTGTATGGCTATATCGCACTTCTGATAGTTTCTTTTTAGATTTATATCTAGAAATCTTTCAATAGATAGATTTCCGCTTGAAAGACGATCATACAGGAGCCTAGCGACAGTGCACACAGCTCCTGTAGAGGTTTTGGAACCATCTGTATACCATTTTACGGTATTTTCTTCGAGGTTATAGTCAGTGTATTCCCGTTCTCATTCCTCTCTTTCACTTAGCAATGTCCTGTAGTTTTTCTCAGTGCTTACATTCTTGATCATTACAGTTCGCAGATGAGATGTAGTTGTTCAGAGAGGACCAGACTCTCTGATTCTTTATTCTCTCATTATCTGTAACTTCCTTAGTTGTTCTGGGGATAGCCTCATGGGCTACCCTATCAATCACTAGATGTAGAGGTGTGAGATCTGTAATGACCTCAAGTGCCCTAGTTGGGCACGTTCTCATAGCTCCAGTGATGCAAACACAGGCAAGTCTCTGTACTTTATGGGGCCTTTTTCTTGTACTTGCCTTGGCAAACCAGGTTACTGCTCATATGTGATTATAGGTCTCACAATCATGACGTACTTCCATTGCAGTATTTTTGGGTTTCAACCCCAATTTTTGCTGCATAGACCTCTGCACGCCATTAGAGCCCTTTCAGCTCTGCCAGTAGCAGTATCAACAAGCTTCCATAAAAGTTTACTATCGAGTGTTATTCCTAGGTATTCAACTTCTGACTTCCACTCCAAGATATTTCCGTTGAAAAAATATCGCAATTTTTACATATTTCAGTTTTCGAATAATATCCAGAACATTATTTCACATGTGCTGAGATTTCGCATTTATACAGGGGTGATTTTTTTTAGTGTTTCATTAGAGGTTTCGAGGAAGGAATTGTAATACAGATTCAAGATTTTGAGTTTCGTTTTAGAGTACATGAACTTTAATTGTAAAATATTTTCAAGAGGAATATACTTCCGTTTTTACCGGAAACGAATGTAACTTCGTTATTTCAAATGCAACACCCTGTATATTTATACATATTCGAATCTTTCATTCAATCTACACTGATTTGATGTATGATATGTGCAACCACTCAGCGGTTCTTGAATTATAGCCTGATTATCAAATTTTTTGAAAAAAGGTTGTCCACAAATTATGGTCCATATCTTCAAATCCCTCATTACAAAACTTTCTTTTTTTGCGAAAGTGGAACAAAAGAAAGTACGCTGATACTGTTTCTTGTATAACTTAGGAGGAAATATTATACAGGATGTCTGAAAAAGGCCCCAAAGTGAGCCTCATAAAACTATAAATCTCACTTTTTTCAAATGGCAACCCATCATTTTGTAATTCCAATCGATGGCTCGTCAAAAAACTAGTTAAGGGTGTCCCAAACATTTCATGCCTCTAAAATCAGTAGTTTTGCCGTTATTGAATAAAATTCGAATTTCAGGATTGAATCAGGTTCTTCTTAGTCTAACCTGCATTTATTAGGATAGAAATTTTCAAGAGGCTGTGTCTTGATTTAAAAAATGCATTTCAGAGAACTGTCATTTATATCTTTTTGATCCATCGACACTATGCAGATTATGAATTACAGTAACAGTGATGTATTGAATGTCCTTGATTTATGGTGAATGTAACAAAATATTAGAAAGGGCAGTCAGAACTTTTAACGAAAGAAATCCACATTTACCACCTTTAACAAATCGAAGTTCAGGAAGTATCAAAACAATTTTCTCCGTAGTGGAAGCATTAACCTAAAACGGAATCGTGTGAATACAGTAACAGATCATTCATTATCTATTACTGTATTCACTCGTGTCCGTTTAGGGCTAAGGCATCCAGTACGGAGAAAATTGTTTTGTGATACCTCCTGAACTTTGATTCCGTTAAAGTCAGTAAATGTGAATTTCGTTCGTTGAATTTCTAATTACCTGTTCTAATAACGAATTGTTTACATTTGCCGCAAATAAAAAACATACCCTTAATATATCATTCCAGTGAAATTATTATTGCATGTTATGCTTAGTGCTTGATCTGTAAGAATAAGTAAGAATGACAGTTCCTAACATAGCCTACTTCAAAATGCAACCTTACAACTGTGCGAAACCTGTCTTTAATCGTGAAATTCGAATTTTATTGAATAACGGCCAAAATACTGATTTTAGAGGCATTAAACGTTCGGTACACTATAACTGGTTTTTGACGAGCAATCGATTGGAATTACGAAATTATAGGGTTGCCGTTTGGAAAAAGTGAGATTTCATAGTTTTATTGAGGCTCACTTTGAGGCCCTTTTTCAGACACCCTGTATAATATTTCGTCATAAGTTATACAAGAAACAGCATCAGCGTACTTTCTTTTGTTCCACTTTCGCAAAAAGAAATTCTTGTAATGGGGGATTTTGAAGATATGGACACTAATTTGTGATAACCTTTTTTTCGAAAAATTTTGATAATCAGGCTATAATTCAAGAACCGCTTGAGTGGTTGCACATATCATACATCAAATCAGTGTAGAATTGAACGAAGAATTCTAATATGTATAAATATACAGGGTGTTTCATTTGAAATAACGAAGTTACTTCGTTTCCGGTGAAACCGGAAGTAGATTCCTCTTGAAAGTATTTTACAATTAAAGTTCATGTACTCTAAAACGAAACTCCAAAATCTTGAATCTGTATTACAATTCCTTCCTCGGAAACGCCTAATGAAAGATTTAAAAAAATCACCCTGTATAGATATTAAGTATCAATCTCAAGTCCTATACAAAATTGTGATAGCCTCATTGCTCCACCAATGAACGAGCACTCAAGTGCACCTCTTATAATTCTTCGTTCTTAAATTTTTACTTAAACCATTGACTGAAATCGAAATAAACGATTTCGACATGGCAGTGTACTTTCCAACTTAGTTGGATTATAACGAGTCGAAATAAAACAATCCATTCGTTAAAAAAATTCTGAGCTCGCTTCGAGTTACACCAGTTTCAAAGTACACCGTTGAAAAAACTAGGCAAGAAATCGTAGCTAGAAGAAAACTTCGAGTTTTGTTCGTCCGAATGGAAAATTAACTTTTCAAGCGTGGAATTGGAGGAGAAGGAACCGAAAAAAACACTTCTGAAGGCGCAATACCGAGAAATTCAACACCCAGTGCTGAATTCGAATTTCCTTTCGACTTTGTTACGATTTGGAATAGGTAATAGGAATGGTAGAAGTCAAACAGAAATGAAGTCTCTTCAGAAGAAATTCTGAATTTCAAATCATCATCAATATTTTTGTTTCGTCCGAAAACAATCCCCCTCAGATAAAGTGGATGCACGTATGCCCGTGTTTTTCTGCATTTCACTTTTGAAATGCGCATTTTCCGTGTAACCTTCAGCTGGTTCTTCTAGTATGGAATGTCCTGATACCTGGGCAGTTCATTGTAAGGTTAATAAAACACTTTTCCAGATAAAAACTCAGGTGATTGTAATGTCTCAGCATGTTTCGAGCTATAAGTAGGTCCTCTTCAGGAGAAAAACAAAAAACTTATTGAGAAACAGCAACAGAGCCAAATGAAAAACATCAAAAACTAAATGATATATAGTACTTAACCTCAAAAAACAAAGACAAAGTAGGAAAAGTTGAAAACAATTGAAATAGATATAAAATCAGTTGATTTGAAGTCAGTTAAAGCGCTCAAAAGCTGCTGCTCAGGACTCTTCATGAATTTTTCTAAATTTATTCCGTAACTCTGGTTTACTTTTTTAACGGCTAACTTTACATTGATACATCTAATAAGTTATTGTTCGTAGCTATGGTATCGCAATATTTTGTTTATGCATGGAACTGGTCTTAGCTCATATATCCTCGTAGAAAGTATTTGTAATTCAAAATTGCGAGTTTCTCATACGCGGAAATTAAGACGAGGGAAATAGTCCATTGTGAAACTTCATTGACACGTCGATGCAATATGGCTTTCGAACAAAGAATTAATATAGGTATATGAAACTTCAAATACGTTAATACAGGGTGTCCCAAAACTCGACGTCAACCCGGAACCGGGTGAAAAGGCAAGTAATGCTGGTTGTCAGAAAAATGTAAAAAAAATTTAAGTTGCATGAATTTAAAATATAGGCATTAAAAAACACGCAAAATTCCACACCCTGTGACAGTCTTTTCACTCCTGTTGCCACAAATATCAACTTTTTCCAACTTTTTTTTTGCTGTGTAACCTTGCATAATGCTTGTCTAAACTGTAATCAAAATTTTGATACCAGCTGCTCTAGGTTTCATAAAAATAGGGCTAACTTCTCAGAAAAAAAATCAAAATAAATAATTGCCTAGGTTCAACTGACTGTATGGAAAAAAATGTACTACGCAAGTTTGGCATGTTTTGTCAAAAGTTGGCGCATTTAGAAAGGATTCCAAAATTGTATAACACTTGGTAAATAGTAGCTGCCGTAGTTCAAATTCGCTTTCGATTGCCTTTGAATACACTGTTTCTTTAACGGCTTTCCAGTAAAAAAAGTCCGGTGAACGGGCTGGCCCCGAGATTGGACCAGAACGTCCGATCCATCTTCCGGGAAAAAATGTTTCCAGAAAAAAAAATTTCCAGAGAAATTTATTTTGGATTTTTTTTCTGAGAAGTTAGCCCTATTTCCATGAAACCTAGAGCAGCTGGTATCAAAATTTTGATTACAGTTTAGACAAGCATTATTCAGGGTTACACAGCAAAAAAAAAGTTGATATTTGTGGCAACAGGAGTGAAAAGACTGTCACAGGGTGTGAAATTTTCTGTGTTTTTTAAATGCCTATTATTTTAAAATCATGCAACTTAGATTTTTTTTATATCTTTCTGACAACCAGCATTACTTGCCCTTTCACCCGGTTCCGGGTTGACGTCGAGTTTTGGGACACCCTGTATAAGGTGTTTACAAACATAACAAAAAACAATCACGCAAGTTAAAACGCTCTGCCCTCTCTTATACAACTGCATAACTTATTGAACACCTGATATAGTTGAAAAATGAGTTCTACTATATTATCTATACTGAAGTTAACATCAGACCGTAGAATGTTGCGAACTATTCAGCCATATCAAAGGACAAACACAAACCAGATCAATCGCGCAAGTGCACAGCTTCCAAACCGGTGTAGAATATTGCCCATTCCGAACTTTCCCCGAAATATAATAACCAGTCCGTTTCCAAGCACCAAACGTATCAAATATGAAACATACAAACCACCTAAGGAACTTCGAACATTTCGGGGAGATATTCCTGCCATTTCCCCCAGAAGTCAGCTCATGAAAACTGTTTTGTCGAGCCCGATTTGACGTGGCACAAATTGGCGCAATTTGTATATTTCGCAATCTGCGAAAGCCGCAATCTCACCGTAATGAGAGGGGAGTATATTTCTTTCAAACCGTTTATCTAGGGCATAGAGATAGGATAGTATATAGTTGCCATCATTGAAATAAACGTGGTATCAGATGCGCCAAATTACTACCACCTCACGTCAAATTTGACCATCGTTGAATTTTCTGGAGGAATTGTGATTCTTGAACCTGTTTTTAGTTAAATTGTGATTTTCTCTGCTTAATAATATACAATAAAATTATATCGTGGACTGTAAGGCTTTCTTCAAACAGAGAAGAGACAGATAAGAAGAAAATTAGAGGAAAAACATATCACAGGTAGGGATGAGTACTGAACAGATCCGCATTCAAATTTTTTGCTAATCTATCTTTTTATATGTCGCCTGAAGAAAAATTGTTTATTTGATAAACCTATAATTGACCTTATTTGAACAAGATTCCTAAAGACCCAACACGTCGTATTTTTTGGGTGAAATTTGTAAAAGAAAAAAAAACTGGCAACTTAATTCAACCCTGAACTTTCCGCCATATTGGTCCTAGACTTAGCCCCACCCAGTGGTACTATTTTTCCTTACTCAATTGTATGTCATAGAGTCTCTTCTCTATTATATCTCGATGGCCTGGGGTGTTGTCCATTCACGAATTGATTTCGGAACCGTTCGACCGTGAAGAAGAGCCTAATGAAGAGGCTAGATGAATATCACGGGAAATTTTTTATAATGATCTACGAAGATTTTTCCTGTGAGAATATACAGGGTGTTACATAAAAGTATGTCACAGCTTAAGGGGATGAATCTACGTATAATTTCAAGAAAAAAGTTAATATATCACATGGGCTGAAAAGTCGCGGGCCTAATACATAGATGGAGCTAGTTTTATTGCAGTCACCTTCTTTTCAGTTGAAACTAACATTCAAAAGATAGCTGTTAAGATCTCATGGTATTCTATTCATTAGCTTTTGAGTTATTGTGCTAAGGGTTATTTCCATTTTCATTTTCAAAACAATGGATCAAAAACAATTTCGTGTTTTAAGTTTACACTGCTTATTGATGGAAAAAACAGTAAAACGTAGGTTTGCTGACTTCAAAGGTGGTCGTAGAGACACCGTCTCACTTGAGGCGATAACACCAGAAAACATAAAAAAATCTACGAAATCGTTTTGAATGATCGAAAAGTGAAGTTGCGTGAGTTGGCTGGCATCTTAAAGATATCAAAAAACGTGTTGACTTTATATTGCATGAGCATTCGAATATGAGAAAGCTCTTTTCAAAGTGGGTGCCGCGTTTGCTCACTGTTGACCAAAAACAAGAACGTGTTGATGCTTCTGAGCAGTGTTTGGTCATATTCAAACGTAACAAACCGGAAATTTTGCGTCGATATGTGACAATGGATGAAACATGGATCCATCACTTCACTCCGGAATCAAAACGATCGTTATCTGAGTGGACAGCAACTGGTGAACCTCGTCCAAAGCGACCGAAAGCACAACAATCGGCTGAAAAGGTTATGGCCTCGGTATTTTGGGATGTGCGTGGTGTAATATTAATCGAATATCGTGAGAAAAGAAATGGGTACCATCAACATTGAATATTATATAGAGTTATTGGAGCGATTGAATGCCAAAATTGCGAAGAAACGACCGCATATGGCAAAGAAAAAAATGTTGTTTCATCAAGACAACGCACCGTCTCAAGTCAATCGAAACAATGGCAAAACTACGTGAATTGAACTTCGAATTGCTCCTACTTTCACCGTATTCGCCAGATTTGGCTCCAATCGACTACTGGCTGTTCACAGACTTGAAAAAAATGCTCGCCGTTAAGAAATTTCGCACGAATGAAGAGATTAGCACTGAAAATGAAGCCTATTTTGAGGCAAAAAATAAATCGTTCTACAAAAGTGGTTTTGACATTTAAGAGCGGTGTTGGAATGATTGCGTTGCTCTTGATGGAGATTACGTTGAGGAATAAAGTTGATTTTGAACCAAAAAACCGTGTTTTCTCTGTTAGGCCCGGGACTTTTCAGCCCATGTGTTAAACATGGGTCCACAAAAGCTTCGTTACGGAGCTACAGGGTATTAAAATTTCCGAAAAAAATTGTTTTTTCCTTCATAACTCCTGCAGTTTTTGAGATATTCAGTCCAAAGTTGAAATGCGAGCTATTTTCAACAGTCTCCATCATTGTACGTCCTGAACCTTAACTAGAATTTACAATGTGATTTCTTTCACGGAGCCATGGGGGCCATCCATAAAGTACGTCACACGTAAAGGGGGAGGGAGGGGGTCGACAAAGTGTGACATGGTGTGACAAGGGGTGGGAGGGGTCCTAAGTTTCGTGACATCACATTTCAAAATCTAGAGGTACTAATCGCGTAATTTGAAATATTAATTAAACTAAAAAATATGTCCAACTCTATCTCTAGGGCAATACGGTTTAAATTGTTTTTTTGACAAGTTCATAGCCGCTTCTGACACGTGCCGATCGCCGACGAGCCCTTTGACTAATGCCGCTAAACGCACCGCACCTCGCGTAGGTAATGTTTTTGTTTCTATCTTTCATTCGACGATTTGCTTTCGCTGAGTGAACGACGTCGTTTTTTGTGCTATTTTGTGGATATAAACATACACTACTGGAAAAATTTAAAGGATCAGAAAAAAATTCCAAATTTTTTGGCCATATTCAACATGCCGTAACTTTCAGAGGAATGGTCGTACAAGGAATTTAAAAAAAGGGAATTGTAGCTCCAAGTGTCTAGTTTTTGGATTAGAACTTCAAAAATTTTAAGTTTCAGTGGTTTTCGAGTAACGATGGAAAAATCAGCAACAACAAAATTCTCAAAATTTTACCACTTATTTTTTCTTGTCTACGAGCATGGAAATTTTTATTTTTGCATAATCGTTATAATGATGGGATACTTTGTTAATTCAGTTTCAATTTATTTTTTTATCAACCTCAATACGTCCACTTCTTGCCGAGATATCGGTCTTCAAATTTAAAAGGATCCATTAACATGGCTGAACGTTTGAGAGCCGTTATTGAAAACAGGGGTGACAATACCCGTTATTAAATTAATAAAAATTTTATTTTATTTTATTTTTTTCTTTTTGAAATTTGTGTACTATCTGCAAATAAAATGTGGAAAAAGCTCAAGAAAATTTTTTTTTGCCTTTTTTAAAGATTATGAGCTTCTCAGAGCAAAAAATGTGATCCTTATTTTTTTTCAAAAATTCAATCCTGTCTAACAAAAAAACGGCTCTTGGATTGAGTTGTCTCTTCGTAAGGTTTTTATCAACATATTGAACTGTGAAAGTCACACTTAATAGTATTCGTTTCCTCAACATTTTTGATCCAGCGGTAGATTTTCCAAGAAACCACCAAAAGCCCTTTTTTTGTTAAATTTTTATATTGATGTGACATGAAGAGAAAAAATTCCTATGAATAAGCAGTGGTTGTTCAATAATGGGAGTTCATTTAAGGTCTTGAAACCCTCCTTCAATTTTCTGTGCGATCATTGGTTGCTGAGAAATCGATAATCAAAGACAAATGGATCTTTTTCCATTTGAAGACCGATATCTCGGCGAGAAGTGGACGTATTGAGGTCAATAAAAACATAAACTAAAGCTGAATTAACAAAGTATCTCATCATTATAACGATTATTAAAAAATAAAATTTCCATGCTCGTAGACAAGAAAAAAATAAGTGGTAAAATTTTGAGAATTTTTTTGTTGTTGATTTTTTTATCATTACTCGAAAACTACTGAAACTCAAAATTTTTGAAGTTCTAGTCCAAAAACTAGACACTTGGAGCTACAACTTCCTCTTTTTGAATTCCTTATACGACCATTCCTCTCAAAGTTACGGCATGTTGAAAATTGACGAAAATTTGGAATTTTTTCTTGATCCTTCAATTTTTTCCAGTAGTGTAGTTTAATAAATCAAGTTCAAAATGAACAAAAAGATAGATTTAGGTCATCTTTACCGTAGATTATACGAAACATACAGTGCGACTGATAAAAAAACGGCATATACAGGAAGAAGTTAATTCATTATTCATTAGTTTATTTTTTGTTATTGTTTCAAATATTTGATATTTTGTTGATTTTATAAAAAAGTACTTAATTTAAATGAAAATAAAACTAATTTTGGAACTGCTGTTTCAGTTCAATAATTTTTCGATGTTGAATTGCAAAATATGTGACGTCACACTAAGGAGGGGGGGTCTCAGAAATGTGACCACGTGTGACAAGGACGGGGGGGGGGGTCAAAAACTCATGAAATTAGTGTGACGTACTTTATGGATGGCCCCAATTGTCTCCTTTTTCCCCTCTCAAACTTTTTTGCGGCACGCCAATGATCAGCGTAAAATCAAGTTTTGATATCTTCGTTCAATTTAAAAACTTTTTTGACTTTTGTAATTTAATATTCCTGCCGGTTATCCATCGGTTTAGGCATGTAAGATGGTGGCGGTCCGCAAAGTGACAGCAACGTTGCTATGTACGACAATTATTCTCGTATTTGAAGAATCGTTTGAATTCCTTTTCGATTTGTTATATCGAGGTTTGCCACTTTACAATTCAAATTAATTTTTACTCAAGACAATTCATTGCTTTAATGTTGTCGAACATAAATGTGATTATATATATTTTTTTACACAGTTGCGTGAGTGAAGGTTTTTCTTGTTGAAATATTCCCTAAGAACAAAATATGTAGTGCATTTCAACATTATATCTCAAAATGTGGCTTGATTATATTTCAATTTAAAATTATTTGTAACCAGGTTGTAAAAAAAAGAAAATTTCGAACTCTCTGAAAATTGAAAAAAATTGAGTGATTTGAGCGTAATTTATTAATTTTTGGATACATCTGGTCGTATTTATCTCCTTCTTAAATATTCCCTTCAAAAATAATTGCGCAGATCATCTGAATAGACAATACTTGTTAAAACTAATTTTTTAATTTCCTTTTAAAAGAATTCGTGAATCCTAGTTACAAGTCAACATTCGATTCAAAATATATGGCTTTTGCACAATCTGGCAACCAAAACCACGTTCAGCACTCTTTGCACATGCGTCAGTCCGTTGTAAACAAATCGACGCCATCTTACATGCCTTAACCTTCCTGCCATTTCCCAGTCAGTTCATGAAAACGGGGGCCATCCTGTTTTGTCGTGCCCGATTTGACGTGGCACAAATTGACGCAATTTGTATATTTCGCAATCTGGGAGAGCCGCAATCCCACCGTAATGAGGGGGGAGTTTATTTCTTTCAACCCGTTTATCTGGGGTATCATTTCATTACCCCATTCACGAATTGATTTCGGAACCGTTCGACTGTGAAGAAAGAGCCTGATATAAATAAAGGCTAGATGAATCACACTGAGAATTTTTTATGTTAATCTGCGAAGGTTTCTTTGTAGGAACATATTCAGTGGAGCTTATTCGTTAGAGTTTTTTCACGAATAAAACGGATAATTGAAGCACTGAATATTTCGTACGAAATCGTTCATCATATAGTTCACGACAATTTGGACATGAGAGAAATTGCTGCTGAATGCATCCCCAAATGTTTGAATGTACCAAAAGCATGCAAAAAATTCGTGATTGAAAAAAAGTTTTAAAGGTCGTACATCTTCTTCCAACGAGAAGGAAATAAAAATTGTGGAGGTTTAGTTTGCAGAGCAAGAAGAAACATTTTTTGGAAGATCTAGAGACGTTGCAGGAGGAGAATATGATAGATAGATAGGTAATACTTTATTTGATCCATTTTATCTCTACAAATATTAATCACGTTACACAAAACAGAGAAAAACATAAAATCTATAATCTACTAAGTGTTTGTATATCTTAAGTTTAGAGTTTACAGGTTATGTAACCTCAACTCTGTTATCTGGTATAATAATAATAATATAATCACTTTAAAGTTCATTCATTTATCTATCACTCATGAACATTAACTATTATTACAACTAGGGAAATATAAATAGTATATTTCCATAGGTTGGCCTACTTACATATGAAGCCTGAGGGATATATAGGCAACTGAGGGATATTAATATATTAATATTAATATTAGACTGTAAATTTTCGAATTAATTGGATTTTTAACGTTGCTATCATAGATTATAGAGTATAGTATACTATATAATCTTTGGTTGCTATGAGCCGTGTTTGGATCATGGTTGACTCAAAGATTATATAGTATAAAGATTGGAAACGACACGACTACAGTGTATGAGCGCCATCTCTGGGTCAAATGTGAACTAATGTCACTATAGAAGGGTTAAAATTCTGGTTCTATGATTATAAGTTTCGAAATCAGTATACATGGGAAATGTCATTGATATAAAAAAGTGCCAATCAATTCGTCTGCACAAATATTATTTCACTTCGAACGGCTTTTGCCGTTAGTGTCGTCTCGAAAAAAGTGGAAAAAAGATGAGTTTGTACCATTCAGTAATGCAGATTACGAACGAGATAGTGAAACTGGATGATCAACTGGTGTTTTATGGATGTATGCAGGTAAAGCTATATCTTGGCTTGATCAACGTCAAACATCTGTTGCTATTTCCACGATAGAGGCAAAAATAGTGGCTGATAGTGAAGCTGCACGGAAAATGAAATGGTTAAAGTGACTATTCAGGAAAAGTTTTCCGTCAATTCAAACATTGATGGTGGACAACGAAGCTGCAATTGAACTGAGCCAGAAACTGGAATTCCACAGACGCACTAAGTATATTCATATTCAATCCATGTATAAATCTTACAATAATACCCTAATATTTCTGTAATATCTTCTATAAATGCATAATAAAAATATTACACATGAAATACTGAATTTTATTGAAAATTATGAATTTAAAATATAAAAATGAAACATCCTGAAGGGAATACGAATTTCGCGTCAATTCTTATTACAGTTTTCTTTATATAATTTCTAATCAAAATTACAGATTTTATATAAAAATTGATCTTCAGTGCCATCTCTGGGTCAAATGTGAACTAAAATATGTAGTCGTTTTTTAGTACTACGAATGCAGGGCCGTTTCCTATCTTTCTATACTCTATAATCTATGGGTTGACTGGTTTCATTTTGACATCTTGTCAGAAATGAAACTATTGAAATAATGTAGAACTACGTCGAAACTCAAGCCTCGAAAACCCATGAATTTTTTATTCCCGTTAAATCTAAAGCTGCCTATAGTGAAGAGCATGAAGACTTTCAGGAGTGGAAAATAAAAAAAATTGGTGGATGGTGTCATTTGTGCACTACAAATAATATAACATTCAAGATTTTCTTCCCAAAATGGGAATGAAGTGTTCTGCCAGATCGAATACACCAATAACGAATCACCTATAACTGACCTTTAATCTCCACGCTCCAAATAAGTCGAAAGGTCAAAATGTCTAAAGGACGACCTGATCCAGTAGATCAATTTTCACATTTCATTTAACTTCTTTCCTACGCGAACTGTTCCAGAAACCCGTAGATAATCTAATTAAGATCTTGAAACACCGTTGCTACCAGCGGCAAAATAATCCAGTTAATGGCAACTAACCGGCCAATAATACGGTTGGTATTGTATCAGAAAGTTGGCGAAGTTTTCGGTTATACGCCCTAAAGTTTATGCCGCGTACGCGTTCCGCAAATGCGATATAAAATTAATTGAATTATAATTTAGTTCTAGGTAACCGAGGGAACTGTAAAGTGGAGTAAATAGTCAAATATCTCATTCCCAAGGGTTTAAATGGACTCGGAAACCATCGAATAAAGTTGTTTGCAACGCTGAAAAGTGATATAGAGTTCAAAGTTTGCTGTACCAATGGGTAATGAACTCTTGAAAACAAATTGAACGATAGTATTTTTCACCAAAATTTCTGTAAGGTCCGGAGTTTGAACCGAGATTGATCTCAAACTACACGATTGGACTCTCAGAGTAAAAAGTAAATAGAGAGAAAATAGAGATGCCTTCAAGCATTTGTTGAGGCAGCCAAGTAGAATCTGGCCCTGTATTCTGGACAAGTGATATTTCAAGGTGTATACGAATTTCATTGCGCGAATCTCTCTTTTCCCTGCAAAAATGCACACCGCGCAATGGAGTTCGTATTCGCTTTGAAAGATCACTTGTCGAGAATACGGCACCTGTGATGAACGCGAACAACATTCGGCGTTGCGAACTTGTGCCGTATCCTCAATCCGTATTGAGATAATTGGTCTACGGCTCCCCTACACTGTTACTTACGGTTAGTATCAATTACAGACAATTCTGTCTATTGGGCAACATATTTCTGTTACTCTTTAGTTATTCGATGCGTCGTGTTTACCCCTTAGTTCCTATTCGACGTTAATAAACTGAATTATTTTACTGTTTTGGTGGTAGTTTATCGTTGCTTAAGAGTATTCCAGTAATGTCTAAAGAATGAACTAATCTATTATATCAATTTTCACATTTCATTTAACTTCTGTCCTACGCGAACCGTTTCAGAAACCCGTAGATAATCTAATCAAGATCTAGAAACACCGTTAGTCCGGTCTATTTAGACCAAAAATGAGAGTGAAGTTACATAAAGTCCCAACAAGCTGAATTTCTGTGAAGTTGTTCAAAACATAATTATAAACAATGTCTAAAAGTTCCCCATCATTCCCTTTAAGGAAAAAATTTAATTCAAGGTCAAAGGTCAAAAAAATGAGTTTTTCGCGATTTTCAGCAAAACGGTAAGTTTTATCATGAAAGTACCTCATACAAAAATTGTAGAGCATAAAATTATCTATAAAAAATGTATCAATACTTTTTCCTTACGAGCCACCGTTTCTGAGATACAACGATTCAAAAAGTTATAACTACGCGCTAAGTACACTACCTCATAGGTGGCGTGGAAACGTGTGCATATTATGACGATAACGACTTTTATAACTTTTTGAATCGTTATATCTCAGAAACGGTGGCTCGTAAGAAAAAAAGTATTGATACATTTTTATAGATAATTTTATGATCTACAATTTTTGTCTGAGGTACTTTTATGATAAAACTTACCGTTTTGCTTAAAATCGCGAAAAACTCATTTTTTGACCTTTGACCTTGAATTAATTTTTTTCCTTACAGGGGAATGATGGGGAACTTTTAGAAATTGTTTATAATTATGTTTTGAACAACTTCACAGAAATTCAGCTTGTTGGGACTTTATGTAACTTCGAATGTCTAAATAGATCGGACTAAGTTGCAACCGGCGGCAAAATAATCCAGTTAATGGCAACTAACCGGCCAATAATACGGTTGGTATTGTATCAGAAAGTTGGCAAACTTTTCGGTTATACGCCCTAAACTTTATGCCGCGTACGCGTTCCGCAAATGCGATATAAAATTAATTGAATTATCATCTAGTTCTAGGTAACCGAGGGAACTGTAAAGTGGGGTAAATAGTCGAATATCTCATTCCCCAGGGTTTAAATGGACTCGGAAACCATCGAATAGAGTTGTTTGCAACGCTGAAAAGTGATATAGAGTTCAAAGTTTGCTGTACCAATGGGTAATGAACTCTCGAAAACAAGTTGAACGATTGTATTTTTCACTAAAATTTCAGTTAGTTCCGGATTTTGAACCGAGATTGATCTCGAACTATACGATTGGACTCTCAGAGTAAAAAGTAAAGAGATGATTTACGGATTTGTTGACGCAGCCAATAGGCCAAGCAATAGAGGTTTTTTACGTGACAAAAATACTACCTGAAATCTGACTGTGCAGTCATGCAATAGGTAGTTTCTACATGTTTTTCATGATAAATTCCACTCCTGAATCGTCTTAGGTTTTTTTTTTTGAAAAGCGGAAAATAGCCAAAAATATCCAAAATTTTGCTTTTTCGCTTATAAAACGTGAAGTATTGATCTGATCGAAAAGCTGTCAGAACACTTTTTGTAGAGAATTCAAAAACAAAAAAATGAGAGGTGACACGTCTCAAGCGGATAATTAGTTTCCGAGAAAAGTCCAAAAAACCGGAAAAAAACATCAATTTTTTGAAAATTCATAACTTGGTCAATTTCTGAGATGAAGCGTAAATGCTCTGAATTTGAGTATGTAGTTATTAACATATACTTTATTGGTGCACAATTACAAAGCTGTCGGATAAATAGTTTTTGCACAATCGCAGTTTTCCGAATTCGACGTACTTTTTTCAAGAAGGTCGCGATACTCGGCTACTTGTCGGATTTGAATTTCACAAAAGCATTTTAAAGAAGAAATACAATTGTTCAAATCGTTTATTCTCTCGATACCGACCGATAATGTTTAGTGGGTGAAAAACGGCGTCAAACAGGAGCAAAAAGGCTCGAATGCATCAAACTAGTCACGGAGTGGGAGTCGCCCGCTACGCGACGCGCGAAAGATACAAGGTATACAGTTTTTCCCTCGCGTACCGGCGACTCCCACTCCGCGACTAGTTTGATGCATTCGAGCATTTTTGCTCCTGTTTGACGCCGTTTTTCGCCCACTAAACATTATCGGTCGGTATCGAGAGAATAAACGATTTGAAGAATTTTATTTCTTCTTTAAAATGCTTTTTGTAAAATTAAAATCCGACAAGTAGCCGAGTATCGCGACCTTCTTGAAAAAAGTACGAATTCGGAAAACTGCGATTGTTCAAAAACTATTTATCCGACAGCTTTGTAATTGTGCACCAATAAAGTATATGTTAATAACTACTTAAATTCAGAGCAACTACGCTTCATCTCAGAAATTGACCAAGTTATGAATTTTCAAAAAATTGATGTTTTTTTCCAGTTTTTTTGACTTTTCTCGGAAACTAATTATCCGCTTGAGACGTGTCACCTCTCATTTTTTTTGTTTTTGAATTCTCTACAAAAAGTGCTCTAACAGCTTTTCGATCAGATCAATACTTCACGTTTTATAAGCGAAAAAACAAAATTTTGGATATTTTTGGCTATTTTTCGCTTCTCAAAAAAAACCTAAGACGATTCAGGAGTGGAATTTATCATGAAAAACATGTAGAAACTACCTATTGCATGACTGCAGTCAGATTTCAGGTAGTATTTTTGTCACGAAATCGACCTTTCGATAGCTCTATTTCTTGGTCTACAAGTAGATTCTGTTTTTGGAAGCGGACAACATTCAGCGTTTCTTTAATCCGTATTGAGATAATTGGTCTACGGCTCCCATACACTGTTACTAACGGCTAGTATCTGTTACAGACAATCTTGTCTGTTTGGCAACATATTCCTGATACTCTTTAGTTATTCGATGCGTCGTGTTTACCTCTTCGTTTCGATTCGACGTTCATAAACTGAATTATTTTACTGATTTGGTGATAGTTTATTGTTGCTTGAGAGTATTCCGGTAGTTATACCTATGGCAAAATTTTGTTTCATATTCAGAAATTGTGGAAATGTAAATCTAATACAGGGTGGCCAGACGATTGACGTCAATAAAAAAACAGGTTCCTCATGTCGTGGGGTATTCGAATCCCCCCCATGTATGTTATCCGATTTTTCACGGTTTCCGAGTTATGATTTTTTTATGAAAACTGAGAATTTTTAACTTGAACACCTTCAAAAATTTTTTTAAAGAAAAGTAAAAGACTTTTCTGATATTTTTTGCTGTAAATAGATCGCCATGAATTGTACTTTTATACATAAAATAACCAGCATCGTAACTTTGATAAAAATTATGGAAATGTTGGTCTCAAGTGAGAAAGCTACGTATTTTGGATCATAATCTAAATTTTCAAATTTGAATTAAAAATGTAAACAGGTTACTTCATGGTTTCTAAGTGGGCTCAAAAACTGCGCTCAACACTCAGCTTTCAGAATCATTAATAAAAAATGGTACTCAACAGTCTACTTTTGCTAGAATTAGCCTTCAAAGTCAGTGAGGTGGACAAAGTCAAAGAACTAGACGTTTACTCAAAAATTATTTTTTGCCATTTTAAGATTTCTCTGATCAAGTCATGATAGAAAATGCTGAAATTTGCTTTAGAAGAAAAGTTTTGGATAAGAAAAAGGAAAAGGTATGACAATAAATCACACATCATTGTAAATTTTATAAATAAATTTCTTTTTCTACATGTGATTTATTGCCATACCTTTTTCTTATCTGAAACGGCCCTTCGAATGCTAATTTTCATTAATTTTCAGCATTTTATATTATAACTTGATCAGGAAAACCTTAAAATGGCAAAAAATAATTCTTGAGTAAATGTCTAGTTCTCTGATATTTTCCACCTCGCTGACTTTGAAGGCTAATTCTAGCAAAAGTAGACTGTTGAGTACCATTTTTTATTAATGGTTCTGAAAGCTGAGTGTTGAGCGCAGTTTTTAAGCCTACTAAGAAACCATGAAGTAACCTGTTTACATTTTTAATTCAAATTTGAAAATTTAGATCATGATACAAAATACGTAACTTTCTCACTTGAGACCAACATTTCCATAATTTTTATCAAAGTTACGATGCTGGTTATTTTATGTATAAAAGTACAATTCATGGCGATCTATTTACAACAAAAAAATATCACAAAAGCCTTTTACTTTTCTTTAAAAAAAATTTCGAAGATGTTCAAGTTGAAAATTCTCAGATTTCATAAAAAAATCATAACTCGGAAACCGTGAAAAATCGGATAACATACATGGGGGTGATTCGAATACCCCATGACATGAGGAATCTGTTTTTTTTATTGACGTCAATCGTCCGGCCACCCTGTATATTGTTTATTTAGCACCGGTTCGGCAGTAATGTGCTTTTCATCTCTCCCTGGATCTTGGTTGATTTCAATGGAGTACTATTCACACGTAGGTGCATCATCAATTGATATAGGAAAAGCGGTCCTGGACACCTAAGATGTTGTCAAAAGACATGGACGATATTCTGGGGTTTCCATAAATAAGTAGGGTAAAGAAGCCTCAGAATATCTAAGGAAGGTACAGGTAATGAGAGAATAAAGAATCAGAGAGTCTGGTCCTCTCTGAACAACTACATCTCATCTGCGAACCCCCCTAGTGATGTAATAATCAAGAAAGTAAGCACTGAGAAAAACTTCAGGACATTGCTAAGAGAAAGAGAGGAATGGAAACAAGAATACACCGACTAGAATCTCAAAGAAAATACCGTAAAATGATATACAGATGATTCCAAAACCTTAACAGTAGCAGGCGCTGGGATATGCGAGCGTCTTTCAAGCGGAAATCGTAGCTATCGAAAAATATAGTCTACATATAAATCTAGAAAGAAACTATCAGAAGTGCTATATAGCCATACACTCAGATAGTCAAGTTGGTATTAAAGCACTGAGCTCCTACATCATCGAGTCGAAGATGATCTGGGAGTGCCGGAACAAACTCAATGAGGTAGGCAACAAAAATAAGGTCTTTTTAACCTGGGTTCCCGGCCATTCGGGAATCAAAGGAAACGAAGAGGCCAATACATTTGCCAAAGAGGGAGCACGAATTTCACTCATTGGCCTAGAACCCTTCTGTGGTATAGGTAATGTACCTATAAGAAGGAGTTTCTGGAGAAGGAGAAAGCCGAGAGGAAAAAACTCTGGCGGAATCATCATTCCACTGAGTTTCTTCGAAACAGCAAGATCCGAAAGATATCTGAATCTAGGTAAGGATAATTACACCTCCTCACTGGCTTTCTTAGAGGACACTATCGCCTCAGGAAGCATCTGTTGAGGATGGGATTATCGGACACTGACGAGTGTAGGTTCTGTGTGTTCTGTGTGCAGGGGATACTCTGGCCAGCACATTTACATATGTTGCGACAGCCAGGGAACTCTGAAATCTCTATCCGATGTTAGAGTTGATTCTCTTTTGGTAGAAGAATGCAGCAAAGCTCTGCGTGGGCTGGGCTCTGATAACTTTTTGAAAGTAATCTGGTGTCCGGCTCACGCGGATATGCCTGGTAACGTTAAGGCAGATGAACTGGCTAGGCGGGGAGCCGGATTAGCATTTGTTGGTCCAGAGCCTGCGCTGCCAATCTGTCGCACATCTGTCAGAAGTTTCTTCAGGGACTGGCTGAACAGGGAATTTTCCTCGGAATGGAGCGCAGGAGTGGGCCTGAGGTGGTCGAGGATTCTCATTGAGAGACCGTCCTCGCGATCTGAGGTCAATAGGCTTCTGTTCAACTCGGTCTGGTGACTGGTGCATTGACTGGTCACCTGTTTAACAAGCATTTGAAGAGAATGGGATTGACGAGCTGCTCCCTATGCCGGTGGTGCAGGAGTACTGATGAAACGGTTGAGCATATTTCGTTCAACTGTGGGAACCTTAATGAGTTAAGGTCAACACACCTAGGAAATCCAACACCTTCTATCCCTATGGTGAGAGGGACCACTCCTGGCAGGCTCGCGACATTTCTGTCTTCGTGTCTGAGGAGCTGAGTCTCTATAGAACGATGCGGGTGAACAATGAGCCACTAGGCCCCAGTTCGGCCGGAAAGGCACCGCACAGAGAAGAAGAAGTAGGTTCTGTGGGGAGGAGGAAGAAACCCTCATTCACCTAGTCACGGAATGTTTTGCCATTGCGAGCCTAAAGAAAGAATGACTTCGGCGAGAAACTTGTAAGAGTGAGGAACTAGCCTCGTTGAAGCCTTCACAGATATTGGATTTCATCAGATCTCTGGAACTGAAATGCGAGCTGTAAAGGGTGTGGTCAGAACAGCTCTGTAAGGGGGCCAAATAAACCTTGAGGTTGCAGTGTACTGCAACCCCTTTTTAAACTATAACTTAAGGGATAGAATGGAAGATCTACATGATAGCAGTTCACGGAATGCCAACTTAGTCAGTTCTTATAATGACAATAACCCTTTCCAACTACTAACGCATTCTCACGTCGTAACGACAGATCGATCGGACGTCCAAATCGAACAGACATTTCGCACAGGAACTTTCGTCGCAGGAGACGACGCCGACGCTCAGAAAGATAAATCGGGCAGGATATCCTGCAGGCTCGAGAGCCGTCGTTTCACTCCTTTCCTGATATGCCACCCTAATAATAACATCTTTCTGCGAACAGAGCAATTTGGGAGATAGAGGACAGAGTCCTTAAGTGACTATACTATGGGTGCCAAGACATTGTGGTATTGAAGGAAATGAAAAAGCCCATTAACTTACAAACAGTGCATATGGTTCAAAGTCTGCTGAATCTGAACTTGAGGGCTTGGAAAAGAAAAATATTAGACAGTGGTCCAGCAATGGTAATTGAATAACAGAAAAGCTCTCTGGAGAAACATTCCTGGACTTACTATCCAGGCCCAAAAATTCGTGATGATTTCACCTAACTCTGCCAGAAAGCTCCTGAAGCTATTACGAGCTGAGCTTTAGGTGATGGCGGGACTGCTGACAGAACACTGTCGGTACAAATATCATTGTATGGAAAAGTCAATAGATGAGATTTGCAGGTTTTGTGGATCAGAAGCAGCTGAACAAGTGGCTAGTAAGTGTCCAGAGCTGGCTGACCTAAAAACAATTCATATGGGGAAAGCGGTCCTGGAAACCCAAGAGGTTGTCGATTTCATCAAACGCCTTTGACGACATCCTTAAGTTTCCATGAATGACTAGGGTAAAGAAGAGAAGATCTATATAATCGCATTTCCCGGAAGGTCAACTTAAGCCAGCGTTTACCAACCTTTCAGTATTCGCGGCCCAATTTTCAATCTCAAATTCCATCGCGCCCCCCTTTAGTTAGTAAAGTGGTTCTATTTCGAGCCATGAAAGAAACTTTTGGGGCAGGGGCGGGTTGTTGGCGCTCCCCCTTGAATTCATTCGCGCCCCCCTTGGGGGTCGCGCCCCACAGGTTGGGAAACGCTGACTTAAGCTATGGTTTCCTAGGAAATCGGTGTCGTTTTGTGACGGCATTAGCAGATGAATTTGCGGTGCCGCATTTCGACGATCTCTCATGATCAACGCTCTCTAAGAAACCAACACGTTGTCTGTGCAAACCAATGGCACAGACAACGTTTTAGTGACGTCATGTACCGGTATATGTCGGTGGTTAAATTGCGGCACCGCTTTCCTAGGAAACCATAGCTTTAGTCAGCTCTTATGTCTCAATTACACTCAGCTCTTTCTACTGCCGCTCGCGTTGTCAACAATAATTCCCGAAATACTTCTGCGAGAGTATCGAAGGCAGTGAGCATTCACCTCAGCTGCAACATTTCTCTCGCGACCAAGTGTCAGCAATGACAGACAAAGAAATTCCACAGCAGTTGAATTTAATCACTTACAGCTGTTGACACTGCCGGTCCCTTGACTTCAGTACGAAAAACGGCCAATTCAGGGAGCGTAGAGCAGCACGAGTGGCAATGAGAGACAGCAGGGCAGTGTAGTGATTACATCCTTGCGCTGCCTATTTGCCTGCTCCTGTCATACACCCCGATTACACTCAGCCCACTTCCACGGCATGTAGCAGGGAAGTGGGCAGCGGCTGAATGTAATCACCATACTTCCCTGCTGCATGCCGCGAATCCTCGTGCTGCCTCATGCTCCCCGAATTGGCGGTTTTTCGGACGGAAGTCAAAGGGACTGGCAATACGGGCGCAGTGTGTGATTACATTCAGCTAGGTTGCTGTTGCTGCGTTGAGAAAAGATCGCTCTGCGCTTTCGCGAAATTTAATAATTTTAACGAAAATATTGTTTTTATTATTATCGAAAAAATGTCCACGATGGAATGGAGTAATAAAAATAAAAAAAAACTATTAATCGCTCTTGATAATATATTTTCCGGTTTTTTATTCAATTTTAATAGTTAAAGTGAAAATTATATTTACGTTTTTTATCTGTATTTGTTGCCTGGATAAGATCACTGGGAACAATGTTAATAGCTCTGCACACTTCAGGGACAATTATTGAGATAATTGATTCTGAAACTTTAAATAGATAGTATAAACTTCTATAACTATCCCCTGTTGCCAAGAATCGCAGAGTTATCGCCAATCTAATTTTGGGGCAATTGCCCAATCTTCTTTTTTTATCATCGATTGAATTTTGTTCAAGAGAAATCACAAATCATTTCAGTCATCTCATTCAGAAAACTTTCTATCCCATTTTTGTATACGAAACAATTGTAATTTGTAGTCGCAAATTGGAATAATATAATAGTATTTAGAACTATTTTTGTTTGAATTGATAGAAAAAGGGTAAATTGATACTGAGGGACTAACTCTTTTTTCTCTACATGTTTTCAAGACACCCACATATTCATACAAATCAACGAGACAAAGCTCTGAGGCTGGAATTTCTTCTTCCGTCATTGCCGAACCGTGGTCACGAGAGCAATGCTGCGGCTGAGTGTAAATGCACACTGCCTTCGAAACTGCTGCAGAAGTATTTCGGGAATTATTGCCGACAACGCGAGTGGCAGTGAGGAGGGCTGACTGTAATTGAGGCAATAGAAGTAAGCTGGGTGTTCTCGGGTTGTTATAATGATGATAACCCTTCCCAACTTCTAACGCATTCTCACGTCGTAACGACAGATCTATCGGACGTCCAAATCGAACAGGAACGGAGACGACGCTCAGAAAGATAAATCGGGCAGGATATCCTGCAGGCTCGAGAGCCGTCGTTTCACTCCTTTCCCGATATGCACCTAATAATAACATCTTTCTGCGAACAGAGCAATTTGGGAGATCGATGCCCGAGTCCTGGCGAGGAATTCGAATAGCAGTTTCCGTTTTATTTCGAGAGAACGATGCGAAGAACTGATCTATATTGACGTCGTGTTCTTCGGCCGCTCTGTGCTCGAGACGAATGAGGTTGTAAGTCTTCCTCCAGAACGTTATAAGTGGATCAGAACGTATTAGGAGACTGAATTGTCCTGATTTCGCGAGATGGAAGTTCTTAGTTTATTGGTCTTGGAGGTCGAGAGTATTGTTGCTGGATCGCGGAGATTGCCTACTTGAGCGTATTGGAGTCATGAGCAGGTGTTCATATCAGATGTATGGCCGGTTTCTGAGGTATCACTTTAACCGTCCAATAGTAAACGGTTCGATAATATAACCATCGATAACCTCTTGATAAAGGTAGCTGAGTTTCTGACGTCTTTTCGGTTGTCAGTTAACTATCTATTCGATAACAGCTGATTAACGGTAGTCTCGCAAGTTCCTTCCTAGATCAACAGATGTCGCGACATACAAATTGACGTTTTGATTATGAATTTTGCAAATTTTAATTGAAACTGCACGCCTGAAACTCAAAATAATGAGATTTTCCATACGGAATATCAAATCGATTTCATTTTCATGTATATTTATGTTTTATGTATATTTAGATCATTACCAATGATGAATTGAAAAGTTCCTGTCGCATAGAACCGTAAAGATATAAGCACTTGTTGAAAGACGGTTAAAGTGCAATTCCTTTCAGATATTGGAGCTAATACAGAATTCAATTCATTACATAAGTGTAAAACTGTTTGCTTGTTCAATCTGTACCTCATTTTAAATTAATCATCTGTATACATTTCGAGAGGTAATGCGAACCCGTATAAATCTGGATACAGAAATATTGCCAATGAATTCCATTGCCTCTTCATCTGATGAAGGGCTGGAACTAGAGGATAATCTTCTTGTATTATATTCCATTATTACACAACTCGTTTAATACAATATGTTAAGAATGTTGATATGAATCCAAATCCGGTGCTCCGTCAAATCAAAATGAAAAAGTGAGGTTGGAGTTGACAAATCAAACGCCAATGCCCATGCGCCATTCACGAAATCTACAGATAACCGGCCATTTTCGGTCGGTTAACATAAACTGACTTTATTGGCTGGTTATCTTTCCAAGCGGTACTCAGAACCGAAATCTGCGCTTATCCATCCGTCAAATTTGACAGATAGATAAACTGCGGTTAAAACGACCTCAGAAACCGGCCATTAGTCAATTTAGGATATGGTCTGAAGTCAGTTTAGTCCGCTCAGAATTTAGATTTGCATTTACCTCAAACCTTTCATTGATCGGAGGATGTATATTTCATTTATGTTCATTTATTCTGACCAGTACTTTTATATTTTATCATTATTTGGGTTTACATCGTCTGATAGGTATTTCTGAAAAGCTTGGTAAAGGTGAATCTGAATTACCTTCATTTATCTTGTCATCGGTACATACTTTTCATAAGTTGATCTGAATTGCCTACGTTTAGTTAGTCATCGGTAGTTACTTAGTTTACTTTTAGTCCGTCCGTCAACTCTTGTTCAGGGATGTTTTCCGCTATGAAATACTTCTCTATTTTGAACTGAATCTTTTTCAGTATGAACACTGGTAATCGAGTTTGAATCTTATACAGTCCACTGTTATTGAATTGCGTTTACTAGAGATATTTCTTTAATTTGACTTCTTTGTATGTTATCTGTTACAGAATACAGTTCATGAATTTATTTCATGAAATTATCATCTCATTAGAATCATAGACAAACTAAAAAATTAGATGAGCCACTCGTATATTCCGCGCCATCTGTCGGAGGAGGAGACTAATACACAAAAAAATTATTTTCAATTTGATAGTTAGATGTCGTTGCCTTCATGGAAATCCTATCGAGAAAATAGTAAGTATGTAAAATCATTATTATCAAAAAACCTTTGAATTGTCAACTGACACAAGGAGTGGTTTGACACGTTCTTTTTGAAATACAATACCTAATAAATTTCGATATGCCTGCAAGAGTGAAGACGTGCTGTGTTATTGGATGTGAAAATCGAGATGCAAGAAGGTAATTATAAAATATATATGTATATTCTGTTACTTATGAGAATTAAGATACTCGTAGTTTTAAAAAAAAGTTTTCATGTATTGAATAAGTTTAGTAGGTAAATACTCATATTTTGTATTATTGAATTCATTATTGTTAGTTTTTGAAAATGTTTTCAATGCAATTATTAGTTTATTGATTAGATATTTATGAAATAAATCTGTATTTTCAATTGGTGATACCTTTTTCAGTTAATAAATTTTTATTCTATCCAGAATTTGATTATTGCTCCTCATTTCTCGATTCCAAAAGAAAATCAGATGAAAGTTCGTTGCAGGTATTAGTAATGTTGTACAAAAACAGATGGCATTGAAGCTTGTTTTACTAGTGTCTCATCTATTCTCCGTTTAGTTAGTCTATGATTAGAATGCTCTCATTAGTCGATATTGTTTGAAAGTCTCTTGATTCTTGTGTTTTAATAAATGATGTAAAGTTTTATGCCTTTCCATAATAACTATCTGGAACTATCCCCATAAATTGATTTCACAATTGTGAATTGCAAAATCTGAACACCCTAATTTGAACAATATTCAACTGAAATAGCTAGCAAATTCTACAAATAACAGAAGCGTTATTTCGGCTTAAACTCAACCTCGTAATATCAACAATTCCGTTCGAACAAACGTAAACACCTGTTTTTCAAACACCTGGAACAATTACCTTTCTTGTCGTGCAGCGAAGACAAAAAAGGAAGCGAAACACAATTAGGAGTGAAATTGAACAGAGCCAATCGGAACCTAGGCGAGCTAGCCGAAATTCATTAGCTGTCTCGCTGCTGGCTGAAGAATTGAATCTAGGAGGTATAAAATACGGCAAACCGTATGATTGCTTTCCGCTAATGAACTCCCGGTATCGATTCCCTCGAAATCGAGAACAGAGGTGGAAATTTACGACATTGAAGACTGTTCTTGTAGGCTGGAGGGACGGAATAGATTCCCCGAGAAAATAAAAATTGCTGAACCGATGTCGAGTTCTCGTGTTAATTATTTCGGGGATTTTGTGGGAGGTTAGATGATGAACCGTTTTTATGTGGGTGTGGAGAATGGTGAAATCAATTGAAATATTGTTTGGTGTTTTTCCATAATTTTGTTTCTTTTATTCATAATACAGTGGAACTTCCCTATAGCGAAAGTGCTAATCTGCAAAAAAATCGTTATAAAGAAATTTCGTTATACAGAAAAAATTTTTCTATAATCGGCAATGTTGCGGTCGACTTCACAGATTAATTTAAGTTTATCATTCAAACTTAAGCGCTTCCTTTTATACATTTTCGCACAACTTTTACACTGGCGTAATTGTTATATTGAAACCAAACAGCCAGGGGTGTATTTAGAATTGTTTCAGAAGGATCTCTCTTCCCGCCGTAATGATTTAGTTAAGTTCGGGATTTATTACGTACGTCCGGAAAAATATCGGAAAAAAACCACCCTTATAAATTTTTACCAATACCCATTCAAAGAGTTCTTTGAATATTTCGTTATAGAGAAAATTCACTTCGTTTTAGAGGGTGTTTTTAACATGGAATTGGGATTCAAGGTGCAATTTCTTGTACGAAATTCGTTAAACAGAGAAAATTTGTTATACAGACGTTCGTTATAAGGAAGTTCTTCTGTATTACATTTTTCTGAAATTCTTAATTTATGAAGCTTTGAAAATGATATTTCTAGGTAACCTAATAATATTCACTTCCATTTCTTTGAACTTTGAATCTATAATAGGGATGTTGACTATTTTTTGGAATTCATTTTATTTTGTAGATAAACCCTATACAAACACGAAAATATTCCTTTTTTCTTGAAAATATAGTATTTGCCAATAAAAAATACGTTGAAGAAAAGAGAATTAATTTTCCCGCGGAAACGGCACGTTATGATGATTACGTCAATAGTGGGTAGACATCATAGACTAACTAAATTTTTAGTTTGTCAGTTTGTCTATGGTAAACATACTTTGACTTCTGTCAAAGCGAGCTGATTTTGCCTGATTCCTTGTGGAAAAGTTCAATTTAAGCCTTCAAAATTAATATGTCGGTCTATAAAAGCTGAATGAGGTGTTTCTTTTATTTGTGATAATAAATATGAGTTGAAAGTTTGCTACTTACAGAGACAATTCTACGTTTTTAAGCTCCATTGCACAAAAATCTTTGTTTTCATCAAAGAAACTTGCGACCATCAGGGAATCAATCTTCGTTAAGTTACTACTATTACCCTTGATGAATCCTATCTCCATTATAAAGAAAATTGTAGATTATCGTTCTTGTAACGAACTAGGTATTCTGTTCTCTTTCAGCTTTCAACTTCGAATCATAGATATGATATTTTATATATTTACTATGGTTCAAGTCACAGAACCGTGGGTTTCACAAAAGCTTGATTGGCCATCAATCGTTTATATTGAAGTAAGTCAATGGTTTATGTTAAAAATGAACTGAAAATTGCAGAGAAATGATGACATTTCAATAATCAAGGAGATTGGAACCCGGCCTATGAATGTATTTTGTTGATCTGAGCACCGAACATTCGAATTTGCAATGACAATACGGATATTTTGACGTCACTATACGGATTACCTCTGATTGGCGTTCGCAGTCACGTGATAGTTGATAATAAATAACATAATTTAAATCAGCTTTATTTAATTCAACGAGAATAATAAGATCACTAAAATGGTTTTTTAGGATTGCAAAAACTCCCTTCTATGAGGAAAACCTCAATTTATATGAATTCGTAACATGAGTCAACATCCCTATTGTACGAATTTGATGAAATTTTATATTGGCTCGAATGAAATCGAACTCTTATCTGAACTGCAACTTTAAAGTTCAATAAACTGGGGTATCAACGCACGAGAGAAATCTATATTTGTTACAAGGTATCCTATCAACCTGATAAAACGCAATAAATCATATCGTTTGACGATGTATCATAATACATATAAATGCGAAAATAGTTTTTTATTTGCATTCAGTTGACGTCATATGTTGTTCATTATATTAGGATCCTTTCTGTGATTCAGATTTCGAGATCTCTCGTACAAAAGTCAATTATTGAAAGAACATTGGAGATATAGAAATACCTGTATATTTTTGAAAAATTGGATACGCCAGAAACCGGTCGACATATCATCATATCGCTGAAATCAGGAAACATTCTATATCAGACGTAGTTTATAGCTCAGCATTATTTCTGAATAACTTCGGAGATAAAGGGGGGATCCGAAAAGTATAAATTTTCAAAAGCGTCCTGTATCTCATAAACAGAAATAATATATGCAAAATCTGATTATAACAACTTCACTTTCACAAAAAAAATAGGACAGAAACGTGAAAACCGCATGGCTCTATCTTGAATAACATGCAAGAAACCATTCAGTCTCACTCAAAATGGGATGCAATGTACAGGATGGGCAAAATTCGTTGTCTACTGAAGGGATCTCAAGAACTATAGGAGCTAGAAGCAAACTGATAACACATTTTCTGGCTTTTTTTTCCTGACTTATCTGAATATGAAAACAGATCCAGTCTATTTTTCATAGATCCTGAGTTATGAATCATTTTTGATAATGCTGAATATCTCGCTTGTTTCCGCTTGCATTAGAAATTTGTTATTACATTCACGAAATATACGATTCACGATCACTTTAATGCTGAAGAATTCATAACATTCATTCAAAGCAACTTGGTAGACATATTGGATGGAATGCTCCTGCCCAACAGATAAAATTAAATGTCTGGTTTCAAATGAATGGCTGCCCAGCACATTATAGTCGTAATGTCGAGATCTATTTAATGAATATATTGCTATACAACGTATTGGAAGATACGGTCAGGCCACCGAGGAGCGCCGACCTGACGCCTCTGGAATTTTATGTCTAGAATACTTTGAATGAGAAAGTATATTTAAATCGCTTTCAGACTCGGAAGGATCTCATCGATAGAATAGAATTGTGTTGTGTAGAAATGCTTCAGAAAAGCTATGAACTTTGCAGAGTTGCACAGTCAGTGCGAAAACGATGTGTCAAATGTATTGAAGAAGGAGGTTCATTTTTTCGTTATTATTTTGATTCAAGATGAATTGATGAATTTCATAGAATAACATTGAAATTCGATCACGAAGAGGTTCAACATAAAGCAAATTTAGGTTCGCAAGTTTTGGACTTTTTCGTTGTGCCATGATATTGTGGCGGAGGATGAGCAGCTAATACAAAAGTTGATATGTCATTCGAAAGTAAACTAAATGAGGTGTTTGTTACTGGAAAGAAAACGTGAGCATAATTATTGATTTTTTCATCGAAAAAAAATTGGAAAAATAGGACTAATTTTCTTAACTTCAGAATCGTGATATTGACATCCTTACCACCCCGCAATAAGAGTTTTTCTGCACAATAGGGGAAAACCCGGATAGATGCCCCACTTTTTGAATTTGCCTCATATTTTGAAAATATTGATTTATATGTGTAATTTCTATGAGTGTAGGAAGCCCCATTATCTGATTGGAATACTGAGACTTTCTCTGACATATCAATCCCAACTTGCACAATAATTTGATTTTTGTAGAACCTTTTTTGGCGATAGTTGCCTACAAGTATGGATAGTTGCCCCACCATGAAAATACTGGGAGGGATAGATGCCCTTCATACTGTGTGAACCGAAAACCCAACTAAATACAATGAGATTTTCTATGCTTGAAACATCAACTTCATGTACGTAACATGGATAGAATTAACAACAATTGTGCATTTTCAATTGAATTTCAAAAGCATATTATATTAAACGAAAAGTTGCATTCTTCATATTAACATAAAGCATTATTCCACACATTCATGATAAATTAATTAAATAACAAGTCTCAACAAAAATGATCAGGAATCAAGTTTAAAATCAAAAAAACACAATGAATCGAAAATCTGCTGAGAAGATATGGTTTTAGTTTAGATGTCCTCAGGGGCACCTATACCTCAAAAAAGCAGGGCAACTATCCTTTTCGATAGAGATAGATACCCATGAATTTTTTTAATAAATTAAGAAGAAAACAAAAACTATTTGTACTCAGATGTACACTCAATGAAACACTGTATTGGGGTAATAAAAAAATTAATGAATTTATTACCACTTCAAATGTGATGGGACTACCAGGAAAACTTAATAATGATCATTTCATAGAAAAAACTCGAAATATTTCGTGAAATCAATAAATGTCAAATTGAAGAACAACCATCATCATTTCGACCAGATGTTATATGACATTTTTTGTTGCGAATCATCTCCCCTCGAAGTTTTCCCACTTTAAAAGTAGAACCCTGTATAACCATTTCTATTTTACAGTCAAATTCGATAAAACCCACCGCAATAGAACCTATCGACAACGCATGATACGAACAAAAGCAAACTCCATTAATTACAAAACGTTAGCATTTAACAACGGTCTGAAAAAGCAAACAACACAAAATATCCCAAAATGCGGCAAACTCGACCACATCGAAAATATTGATTCGGTTCTATTATGACCCAAATACTAGATTCCATTACACACAGCACAAATGCCAGCCGTATAGGGTGAAATATATTCCGCGGTATAGCCAGACACGTACATTAAATTATCCAGATGTTGCTTTGTACAAGATATTGCAAATCCTGCTACAAGGGCATTATTGTAATCCTATATCGATTCTGGTGTTGCTTCACCTCGGTCGGGGTATTATAGGGCGTTTAATATATAGGGCGAGTCTTTGACTTGAACATATATTGTAAGATTAGATTTTTAAGGTCAGAATAAACACTTTCTTCCATTACCATTTTTTCCAATTGAGCTTAGATTGAAAGATACAACCATTTAAAATTTTCATAATGAGCTATGCCAACCCTGGATCGGAACACTGAAGTTTTTCTGAACATACTATATACAGATGTGGTAGAAACGGATGGAAACAGGGGAGTTTCAGTGTTAAATTCACGCTGATTCGGAGTCCAGTGGAGCAGTGGAAGAATCGAAACCTCGGAGCGATGCGATGTTGAATAAGCGGCTGCTCTGTTGGAATGGCAGTCTGTAGTGAGTGGGGAAGCGCTCAAGCAACGATCTAACTCGTGTCTAGAGACACGAATTCTACTTTGGCTTCCGCGTTCGCCGCAGTCGCAGTGAGTTGGAAAGCAAATTAACCGCTGACTTTCTGTAGTTTTAAAAATTTTAAGATTCGTGGCTAAATGGCATAAATCCTCATAATAGAAAGTGAATCGAGTTCTACTTAATTGTAGAAATCAATAAGCCGGTGATATATTCCATTATAATTCAGCAAATTTATGAAAGGAAAATATCTTTGCTTTGTTTAGAACGTTAAATTGATACAATGGTGCCATAGAGTGAAAACATGAACGTTTTTTAGTAAAATCACTAGGCTAATACCGTTTTCTGTTTAAAATTCGTTTACATAAGAATTTGTATACGGATTTTATGAAAAATTACTATGCCGGTAAACAACTTGATTTTTTTGTGTGACTCATCCGTGAATAAGATATTGCTCAGAAAAGAAACTAATCTCATTCTCTTTTTCTATCATCTTTTCCCAGAATTCCATTCTTTTGAAATGGTCTTCTGGAAAAATTTCCTGAAAGGTTTGCACCTTATAACATTTGAAACCATTATTTTCAAAATATTCCGAACAGTTCTATCGCCCAAATCGACTTGCTGGGCAATTTTTCTGCTAGAACAAGGTGCACTTGTTTCAACAGCAGCACACACATCCACTTCTCTTGCCAAACGAATGCTGGGTAATTACATGATAGGGCCAGTTTTCATCGATGGTAACCTAAACGCTACAAAATATTTGATCTATTACAGAATCAAATTATTCGACAGTTCGACAGCTACAATTAATTAATTATTTTATTTTCAAACCAGTTATGACGAAAAAAAGAACCTGAATATCAATTTTCACAGGAAATTTTTTGTTCATTCATTGAGGCAAATAACTTCCGCCCATGGCGCCCATAAGAGTGGAGAAAATTTGTCGTATTCATTTTCAATAGTCATGCGATGTTATCCATCTCCCGTTTGCAGTGTTACTGATTCGAATGATTCGATATTCGATCTCAGATCGTTGCATGCGCGCCTCCCCACTCACTACATAGGTACTGCCATTCCAACAGACCAGCCGCTTATTCAACATCGCATCGCTCGAGGTTTCGATTCTTTCACTGCTCCACTGGACTCCGAACCAGCGTGAATTTAACACTGAAACTCCCCTGTTTCCATCCGTTTCTTCCACATCTGTATAGTACGTTCACGAAAGGTTGAGCCGTCGGTTGGCCATGTAAATTTAGCATATCTTTGTGTATTAAAATTTTAAGTTATGTTGTTTATTTTCTTATCAGATTGATTCGCAATGTTGTCAATATTGCATAGAGTTCTCTGATAACTCGCAAGCTCGTCGGACGAGGCCGGGCACATCCGGAAACGTTGATTTTATTTTACGTTATGACAGCAAATACTGCCAACTTCAGATAAATAAACAAACGCCTACTATGCGCTCGTGAACGGACTATACTAATATACCATTCAAATCTTCGAAATGTGGATCTATACGTATTATAAAAATAAGCGTTAACTTACTCTTTTTATTCAATTTGGAAAAAAAAATAGTATCCATCAACAACGAATACTTACGTTATTTAAAATTTCTTCTTGGTGACAAAAGTTGAATATTTTCTCTCGATTTCATTCCTTTCGCGATAAAGAAAAATCCAGCTAGCCGACAGTGCTACTCATCTTTGAGATTCATCTTCAAGAGAGAGAGAGAGAGAGTTTATTGGTGTTTTTTACAATTTCATGAATTGCTTTCACAGGTCATAGGTAAGAGATAAACATGTATAAAATGTCACAAAACAATACTCACAACAGAAATAGATAGGGAGTGTTGTTGCAAAAGCAGTGTTAATAAATAAAATGAAAAATAAATAGGTGTATATAGATAAAAACTTATATGAAGTGTATAAACAATAAAAACAGTGTTAATAAATAAAATGAATAATAAATAGGTGTATATAGATAAAATTTATATGAAGTGTATAAACAATAAAAACAGTGTATATGGATTTGATCACACAACATATATACGGAATATACCAATAAATAGCAACACGAATACACAGTGAAATTTTAAATTAATAAATAGCGACACGAAAACACAGTGTAAACACAAAAGGGTAGAAACAAATTTATGATCTGAAAAAGGAAATGAACCTATGTAATTACTATTACTAATCGTTGTTTAATACATCTTCTTCGAATGTTTTGAAGTACAAACATAACCTTTCATTTTAATAAATAAAGCAGATGTTATTCATCTATGAACTTACAAAAAGAACTCTTTGGACGGACTCATAGAATGCTAATAGTTTCACTCGAATCGGATATTATGTTATGGTAATATAAAGATTCTTCTTTCCATATTCCAATTGAAT
Source organism: Propylea japonica (assembly GCA_013421045.1). Taxonomy (NCBI): domain Eukaryota; kingdom Metazoa; phylum Arthropoda; class Insecta; order Coleoptera; family Coccinellidae; genus Propylea; species Propylea japonica. The sequence continues at coordinate 19,629,586 of CM024245.1, forward strand.
TTTCTATTGTTCTGTCGACACTATGGCCACGAAATTTTGGATGAACATTCAGAATATCGATCTCCATGCACAAAAAAAAATTCACTCCAATCGGATATATTTATATGGAAATATGAAGTTTCTTTTTTTCAATATTCCAATTGAATATTCTATGGTTCTGTTCACACAATGCATGAGGCTTGTTATCAGCATCTTGCATTTGGCCGTAACATTTCATTCCGATTGCTTTCGTATTTTTGAGATATTGAGGAACAAAAATTTCGAATCGCAATATTTTATGGAACACCCTGTACGATTTGGCTGGTTAACGAACTCAACCGAGTCATTCGGGACCCGAACTCATCCTGAAAATATCAAGTCTCTAGGACAATCCTTTCGAAAGTTATTGTGCTAACGGACGGCCCCACGGACAGAATTGAATTTGATCACGGATTCGTCATCGGGGCATTTTCGGCTCAAAATTCGAAAATTAAAGACATTTGGGCGGAACGATATAGCACTCGTTTAAGTAGAACGAGCACTCAAGAAAGTAAGCACAAAGAAAAACTTGCTAAGTAAAAGAGAGGAATAGAAACGGAAATACACCGACTGTAACCTCAAAGAAAATACTGTAAAATGTTCACTGCCGCTAGGCTTTCAAGCGGAAATCTTAGCTATTGAAAGATGTCTATACTCCGTTCACGAAAGGTTGAGCCGTCGGTTGGCCATGGAAATTGGCATATTCCACTGTGTATATCAAAATTTTAGGTTATGTTCTTTATTCTCTTGTCAGATTGATACGCAATGTTGTCAATATTGCATTGAGTTCTCTGATAACTCGCAAGCTCGTCACACGAGGCCGGGTACATTCGGCAATGTTGACTTTATTTTACTTTATGATATAAATCTAGAAAAAAACTATCAGAAGTGCGATATAGCCATACACTCAGATAGTCAAGCTGCTATTCAAGTACTGAGCTCCTACGTCATCGACTCAAAGATGATCTGGGAGTGCCGGAACAGACTCAATGAAGAAGGCAAGAAAAAAAAGGTCTTTTTAGTCTGGGTTCCCGGTCATTCGGGAATCGAAGGAAACAAAGAAGCCAATACAATTGCCAAAAAGGGCGCACGAATGTAACTCAGAACCCTTCTGTAGTATAGCTATGTACCTATATGAAGGAGTTCATCGAGAAGGAAAAACTCAGGCAGAATCTCCCAGGGATGGATCATTCCACTAAGTTCCTTCAGAACTTTGAAACAGCAAGATCCTAAAGATATCTGAATCTTGGTAAGAAACAATTACACCTCCTCACTGGCTTTCTTACAGAACACTGTCGCCTCAGGAAGCACCTGTTGAGGATGGGATTATCGGACACTGACGAGTGTAGGTTCAGTGGGGAGGAGGAAGAATCCCCCATTCACCTAGTGACAGAATGCTTCAGCATTGCGAGCCTAAGGAAAGAATGCCTTGAACGAGAAACTTGTAAGAGTGAGGAACTAGCCTCGTTGAAGCTTTCATAGATATTGGATTTTATCAGATCTCTAGAACTGGAAGGTGAGCTGTAAAGGGTGTAGTCAGAACAACTCTGTAAGAAGCACAATAAACCTTGAGGTCGCAGTGACCTGTAACCCCTTTTTTAAACTATAACATAAAGGCTCACAATATATCGAACGTTCTATCATAGTACCTACATTAAATTATCCAGATGTTGCTTTATACAAGATATTACGAATCCTGCTACAAGGGCATTATTGTAATCCTATATCGATTCTGGTGTTGCTTCGCGAGCAAGACACCGCTTCAACTCGGTCGGGGTGTATATGGTGTAATATTCAACGTGTACGACGAGTAGGGCTTACACTGGGTTATTATGTCCTTTTAGAATCTCGTTAAGTGTAATGAGAACTCTCGCATCGTCTGCACTGATTGCCTTGCGTGTTTGAAGCGTGAAATTGGAAAAGAAAGCGGTTATGTTCTGGAATTAGTGGAGAAAGACACTTGGGTTATAACATTAGTTTTTAGTAGAAGCTATGCATTGGCTGAGTTATGGTGCCATAGATGTCTCCATGGTCGTTATAGTTGCGCCTCATCATTTTTATAGAAATAAAGAGTCTACCAATAGGGATTATCTGGTTTTGACAGTTCATAGCGGCCATGTTTGATGGCATTGCAAACACTGAAACTGAAAGTGTTTTGCAAGCAAATTTTTTGACGCATCATCCTCTAGTTGAAAATTGAAGAACAGATTCAGCTACAAAATTTTGTGGAGTGTTATAATTTGCAAGGCGATATAAGATCCTATGTTAGAAAGGAGGTGCAGCTAGAAAAACTGGAATTATTCGAATCAATGGTACGTACCAAGTAAATTGTAGAAAATTTCAAGCCAAACTTATTCTTATCATATTTGAATATATTATTCAGATTTTTCTACCCATTTCTAGTATCATGTTACAAATATTAATATTATATTTATTTCTTATAGGGAGAGAAAAAAACGACCACAAACGAATATAAAATTCGTACCCGGAAAAGAAAAATAGATCAACTTTGTCGAGAAAAATGCCAGAAGAACAGCAAATAAACAAGCTATTGAAAACGAATGCGATTCAGGAATCAAATGATTTGGGAAAAAAATTAAGCAAATTGAGGAGATTCATTCCCGAATGTTGAAAACGACTCGCTAAGTGCATTTTATAATCAAACTTTGTCCAATAAACCTTATTTTTAGTAATGAATTTCTTCTTTAAAAATGGTTGAATGAGAAACTTTCGCTTTCAATTTTCAATACCTTCTTGCAATAGGTAGAAGTATATACAGATGTAGGTAGATGTATGTACCTAGGGATGTAGGGATACCATGTAAACATGTGCACCTGGGCATGTATGAATTGTACTTAATATATTAGCTTTTTTCTTCGATATACTGCGCAAAAATTAGTTTTTCTGAAATAACTGGTACAAAATACTCTCTTACATTTATTGCAGGAGTGAATCAATGAACACAATGTGATAAAACGCAGAATCTTGCCAAGAGAGAAGGTGAGAATATTCGGCAGTTCTATCATCAAGTAATGAACGAAGAAGTACAGATAAAAAATATATATAAAATTCCAACGGATTATCCATATTCCTAATATTATACTGTTTAGGAATTCCCAATATATTTTCGCTTTCGTCTACAAAATCGATTAAGTTATTCATTTCAACCTTCGAATATTGACAATTTGTATGATAGTTCAACATCCGAGCACGTCTCAAGGTTGGCCGGTAGCTGACTTGAGTAAGCACGGCTCTGTACACCGACGAAGTATTGCTGGAGTACTGAGTAACGTCTTTGAGATGAAAACGTATGCTTGAGATCTGCTTGAGTACGAGATCTGCTTGGGTACGAGATCTGACCGAGCATCGACTCAGTACAGGCATTAGACTAATTTCTTAGAGGTTTCGTCAAATCTGAAGTGTTCATACAGCAATATCCAGTTATAATTCGTGAACTAAAAACCAACACTCGACGAGCCATAGCCGACATACCGACCGAAATGGTGCACAGCGTCATCGAAAATTGGCGTAAGCGGCAAACCGTCTGCAAAAAAAACCGCGACGGTCATTTGGCCGATATATTATTTAAAACAATAATGGGCAACCTTTTTTTTCAAGAATTCAAATAGAAAAATTTTCCGTGACCACGAGCCATAATAAAATTCTAACAGTAATAAAATGTTTTCAACAAAATTTAAATACACCTTACATTGGAAGAGATGAAAAAACTTAAACTGATATAATTCAACAAAAAACCGTAACTCATCTGTAGGGGAGTACTTGAGTTCTTATCAATGAGACACCTAAGATTGCGGTTTTTCGCAAAGAGAACATATTAGGCTTTAGCGCAAGCAAGTCTCTGTAATTTGAACGACTGCGCGAATGAAGATTGCTAACTGTGCTGTATCAGTGATGTCAGTGCTTTCATCCTATGCTATAGAAAAAGCAATAGATGCTTCCACCCTTTCCAAAAGCGACTTTTATATTGCAACTATTGCATCTATTTGTCTTGTGAATCTTATTCTTTCATCTGAATACAAAGTGTCCGCGAGTTGAAACACGAACTTTTTCATGAGTTCACCTTCTGAAAATAGCTTCGAGTATCCTGCTTGCCCGAACGATATGTTCAGCTTCGTCATTTTCACAAAGATATTTTGTTGTCCAATCAATTTCTATTTGAACTTCTCTATTCTTTTATTTCTAAATTGTCCAATTATATTCTTTCGCAACTGCTACGGTCTCATTACATATTCAAAGAGCTGATTTGGAGGCTTGTCGTGTGTGAAAAAATTTATTGGCGGGCCAAGAAAATTCTATTCGCGGGGCGTAGGTTGGCCATGACTGATTTAAAACATAAATTGCATACAATTATCTATCAAAATTGACAAGTATGACATTGCGTCGCCACGAAACTTCTTCGGATTACCATTTTGGTCGAATGTTATTCCAATCAAAAAGTGTTTGAACTTAGTTTCCACACATTTCAATTGAAACTCTTCAAACTAATTGTGTCGAATAAACCTCGAAAATAATTGCAATCTCTTACATCGGGTTCTCGACCAATAAATCTTTCAATAAAAAAGCAGCCTTACCTTACGCTCTGCCTTCCGTTGCACCCGACAGCAGCAAATGTCGAACTTATAGTTCTTCCTCTTCTCGCAGTGAGCGACTTCTGGCCTTAAGCTCAGCGTAACCGTCGTCCTTGGTGATGATTTCAAATGGTGTCTTCCATGGTGCTTGTTCACTATCCGAAAACTGCAACACGGGCGACCGATGGCCCTGATCGCGGGCGTCACCTCGACCAGGGTTTCGTTTTCCCTGACCAGGCCATGGTACCGTTATCCAGGTTGTCTATGTCGAGCTTTGGAACTGCAAAGAGAAATTGAAATTAGTTTTGATGCTCATTCAATACCTAATAAAATCGAAATTAATTGGTAATGATAGCCAATTCGGTCATATCTTTGATTTTTCTGTTAGAGATTCTCACGAAATTCAGCAGAAGTCTTCGTATCAGCATTAAACACCTTCATGGGATATTTGGAACAATCATTATTCAGGAACTATAGTCGGTTCACGAAAGTTTGAGCCGTCGATTGGCCATGGAAATTTGGCTATCCACTGTGTATCGAACTGTGTATATTAAAATTTTAGGTTATGTTGTTCAGATTGATACGCAATGTTGTCAATATACAATAGAGTTCTCTGTTAACTTGGAAGTTTGTCGGACGAGGCCAGGTCATTCGACAACGTTAACTTTATTTACGTTATGACAGCTAATACTGCCAACTTCAGATAAATAAACAAACGCCTAATATGCGCTCAAACTTCTGTAAACGGACAATATTCGATCGATGAGGCTATTAAACATTTAGGCAAAATTATTCGAAGCTTTGCTTGCAATTGCTTTTGGGTATTTTTAGTTGAAACTTTTTTAACTTTCATTATTATTTTGCTAGATTTACATCATGTTCATAAACTCTGATTTTTTTTTTTGAAAAAAAGGTGCTCTTGTAAAATAACGCCCAGATGCAGCATTTATGAAAAAATAGATTTGAAATTTTCTCTCTCTTCACTAAGTACTTCAGAGTTAGTTAAATGATAAAAATAATTTTTTCTCAGAAATGCTGCATCTGGGCGTTATTATACAAGAGCATCTTTTTCAAGAAAAAAACATCAGAGTTTATGAATATAATGTAAATCTCGCGAAATAATGAAAGTTGAAAAAAGTTTCAACTGAAAATACCCTTCGCCCCCCCAATGATTACGATTGTGCTTGACATGAAAGAAATGCAACTCCTCTAATCGATGTATATTTTTCATATTAGCCTTGTCTAAACTTTCAGCACTTTATGTGACTCCGTTGCGAATATGTGGCAAACAGTGTGGACAGGACGTCATCTTCAAAGGGACTAGGTCCTTAACGAAGCAATTTTTGCATTATATGATTGGGTCGAATCCGAGGGGGTACTCACTCCCGAAATCGATGTACTTTTGAAGTCCGAAATCCCGAAATCATCATCCGAAATCCCGAAATCACTCCGAAATCATCCACCGAAATCCCGAAATCATCGACCGAAATCCCGAAATCATCGTCGAAATCCCGAAATCTTCTCCGAAATCTCGCAATCATCACCGAAATCGCCCTTCTCGCAATCAATAGAGTGTGCGCACTAACGTATTCGATCTTGCGCGTGCTCTACAGTATTTTAGGTTATGGTACAATGTACATACCTACAGTTTTACCTCGAATTCTATATTTCTGGAGTGAAATTAGCAATAACTCTCAAATTATGTAACTTACAGATATGATGTGAGTGTTGTTTTGAAGCTGATATCCTTGCGTGTAAATCATATAAGAAAAAAATTATACTTCAATGTGCTAATTCTTGTACTATTGCGGATTTAGTGAGAAAAATCAGTACATATATTTACTATTTTTTTAAAGAATTTTTTTCGGCGTTTTCAAGTTGAATATTGTTATACTTCAATGAAAGTTGGGTGGTAGTATCATCTTTCAAAAAACATTTCTTTCACATCTGTAGGACCTTTATGTTCAAAGAAATCGATATTATTTGGAAGAGTCAACGAAAATAAAAAAAGTGAATTTAAAATGGGGGGCTACTCAAAACTAAGGGGGTAAACTTACAAGTGGGTGTTTTTGTCGATAATATTAGGTTTATTTGATGACCTTAAATTATCGCTAAGTCATAACCAAACACACTGTATATGTACCTATTGAAGGTTTTCAACTATAAAAATGAAAAAAAATGTGCATTATCTGCATCGATTGTTATCCTTAAGTCAGTTCAAAAGTCCAGACTCGATTTAGAAATATAAAAGAATAAATACCTTGTTTGCGTAGATTTTATGTTTAATCGAATATTATAAAAGATTCTGAGATTTGAGAAATACCAGACGTTTCTTGAACCAATAATATATTGAGATTTGGCGAATCCGGTCCTGGATATTACACTCTACTTATTTAGGGTCATGAAAGTTCGACCATGAGTATTCATACAATATGGCATATATTCTTTGATTCCATGTTGGTTAGCGAAAATTTGTAAATATTCAAATGTCTGAAATTTCTAATTCAAATCAAGTTGATGAAAAATATGCGGAAAAATAAAAAGTAGTATTCTATGTTTTCAGATTTTTCTGGTATTCCCAAATAAAGTTCAATACATTATCTCAAAAATCCAAATATACAGGATGTTTTCTGAGTATTCTCATGCATTACCTATTTTTGTTTATCCGGACCTGGATTTTTCAGTTATTGAAACTCAGGCCGCTGGTGTAGAAATACTTGAATATGATTAGCAAATTTCATTAAAATATTCCGGTTAGTTAGTAAGTTATGAACACACAAAGTAGAAAATCAACTATTTTTTATTGTCAACATGCATAAACCTGAGAAGTGTATTATTTAAAAAGATATTAGACAAAGAACATGCGCGAGAATGAAAATTACATAGTTTACTTCAGTTTTTTGCGCGCTGTTTCAAAACATCAAACCGTATCTCGAAAATACAGCGTGTTTATTTCGGGATGCGAAACATATGAAATTTTGTTAATCCGGACCTGGATCTCCAAAATGGCAGAATGTCAAGTCGCGTATTTACGGGGGCGGGCGGTACTGGGGGTAATTAATAAGGAATAGAAGTTTATTATTAACAAGCCTATTTATTACTTGTTCAATATTCTATAAGAAGCAATACTTTTCGAATTAATTGAACTCTGTTTGACGGTTTTTCATTCGATGCTATAATGTATAATCGTTCGAAGTCAAAAAAAATCACTCGCAATCATCCGAAATCACTCGCAATCATCCGAAATCACTCGCAATCATCCGAAATCATTCGCAATCATCCGAAATCACTCGCAATCATCCGAAATCATTCACAATCATCCGAAATCATCATGATTTCCGAAATCGCTGTACATTTTTCATAGAGTGAGTACCCCCTCGGTCGAATCTGTCTAAAATACGATCTATAATGTCCACTAGAAGTTTTCGGTCTAATTACGGGATACCCTGTATATGTGCATAGTGTCAATCAATATAAGGGTGACAACAACTGAACCTCTCACCCTAACTATTAGAAAAATAGAGAAATTTCCATCTTTTAAATATATTGTTCATTAATATTTTCAAATCTAACCAGAGTAAGAAAATTCATCTGCTATAATAATTCAATTGAAAAGGTATTAGCATAAAAATTGATGATAAAAAATAAGAGAAATGTGTTGGAAAGCTAAAGAATTTTCACGGGTGATTCATATTGTGAACGAGGGTTCAAAAAACAAGCAAAAGTTTTTCACGACTTTTCCTCGAATTGTCTCTAATTAATGATCACTAAAAAAATCTTGTTCATCCAAGTATACCTGTTCATAACATCTTTTTATAGCTTCATAGAGGGTTTTCCTGGAGCGAGTAAATTAAGGGATGTTTTCTCATTAGTAATTAATTTTTCAGTGGAAATTTCTGTGCCTCAACCGCATTTTCTGCCGCTTCTCGGTGTATCTCTCTTTTAGTGCTGAAATAAGAAACTTAACTGATTCAAATTTAAATGCTTATACACAAGGGGTTTAAAGAAGGCTTTCAAGTTCTTTGTTCGAGTTCTAAGGTGATTTAATGGGGAGGTTGGAACAGAGGCTGAAATTCTCTGGCTACGTTATCTGTGGTCTACTGAGAGTTGTTTGTCGTACCCAGAACTTTGAATTTCTGCGAACAAAGTGTTGAGTCTGCTAAGGGTAATTCCAGTTGTCTTTGAAGGGTTCACTGTGAATTATTGGGGAGGATTTTTGATGCGATAAGTGATATGTTTAGTATTCTGTAAGTGAGATACAACAATAACTGTGGTTCAGCAGTTCGGAAGAAATTCGTTTTTGAAATATTTTGGAAATTTTAAACTCGAATTTGTATATGTGTTCAAAATCGGGTGTTTAGATTGTGTAATTCACAATTGTGAAATCAATCCATGAGGGTGGTTCCAGATATTTGATATGGAAAGACATAAAACTTCACATTATTCATTACGACACAAGAATCAAGAGACATTGTAATAATATTGACTAACAAGAGCATTCTAACGATATGACAATTTTATTGGCGAAGCGCCAATTTTGAACAATCTGAGAACGCAATGATGAATAAATGTGTTTTTTTAGTGGTTTACGAAATAAAATGAAAAAAAATACTTATTTCGGTTAGGAAAATGACAATGGATTTCTTCAGCATTTTTTTAGTTCGGACCTTTCTTTCCAAAATGACTCGGAGAGAATTATCCATTGAATTCACGTATGGTCAATACGAGAGCCATTGCGTGGTCGAAATGAAGTTCAAAACGTTGTTTTTCAACCATTCCTGGTTCACTCGCGCTTTGAGAACCGGTTGCAAAGTTCTTGTTGAACGTCTATAGTCTGCAACCGAAATGTTTTGTCTACCCATGGCTTCAAAGCCGTCTCAAATGAAAAAGGGATTGGGTAGCACTCATCCGCGGTTACAGCGTTCTATAAACTATTAATTATTTGTGGCGGGTGCTGGTTCCTGGTAGCCAATAGATGATTTAGATTCTCATATAAACGGTTTGTCAGGTGAACGTATTCGTTGAAGGAGTTTACAAATTGCTCAAGTGGAAACATTTTCTCGTCAGAAAACGCGATGTTCGAAAATTCACCGCTTTCGGCCGAACAAAGCAAATTCTTCGCACTCTTAAGTCTTATAACTATGTTTGAGTTAGCTTTCAGCAAAATGCTTCTGTAAGCTTGTAAACAGTGCATTAGGCTATCACTTAACAAATCTACACTTCGAGTACCGGACCCTGTACACGAAAAATATACGAAAAAGTTCGAAAAATTGAATTTATTTACCTGAACAGGACTTAGTCACCTTGTGGAGGTCGAAAATAAATAATACATTTTCTTTGAAAAGTCACTGAAAGTGAGAAAGACTATAATAATTTGTTGATATACTGGGTGGCCACCCTAGACGCGGATCTCATTGCGATGAAGTGAATAACGGTATATTGCGAAAAAAAAAATTATTGGCGACATGTAGAGGGTATACATAAGCAAATTTCAAAATTATTCGTATGTATACCGGGTGTTCGACAATAAAGATATAGATCAAAGTGACACTTCTTCCAATGAACAACCGGTATACATACGAACAATTTGAAATATGTTTATGTATTACCCTATACATGTCGATAATATTTTTTTTCGCAATATATACCTTCATTCACTTCATCCCTGAGATCCGCGTCTAGGGTGGCCACCAGTATATCAACAAATTATTATAGTTTTTCTCACTTTCAGTGACTTTTTAAAGAATATTTATTATTTATTTTCGACCTCCACAAGGTGACTAAGTCCTGTTCAGGTAAATAAATTCAATTTTTTGAACTTTTTCCAAATTCAAAAATTCATAAAAAAATAATTGTTGATGTGACAACTTTGACCGATACCACAATTTGAAGCATAATTTAGCTTCTTTCTAAAAAGTTAATCAATTATTCGTAATTCGAAATACAAAGTGTTTTTTTACCCTGAACACTTAATTAATGAGTCCGGCCCTGGAATAATGAAATAATTGATGTATTTCTGATTCGACCCTAGCATATGCCAATAACCCCCCAAGTTTCAATAATATCCGTCAATAAGTTTGGATTTTATGATGGTCTAAGTATTTCCATGAGTTGGAAAAACACCCTGTAGTTTTCTAGGGAAATCCAGAAATTAATTTTTATAGTCAATCAGTAGTCAGCTAGTGCAACTCTATCTCTGGTAAGAGTATGTACGTTATTCGCCGGACACCCTGATATACCGGCCATTACGATCATACATAGATTATATCTTTTCCTTATTTCACTATACCTGAGTTACTTGGGTCAAAATATTATGGTTCACTTGGACAAAGTAACTTATAATGAACTAAGGAAAAGATATAATTCATGTATGGATCATAATGGCCGCTAATAGAACATATAATTAGACATGTGGATCTATTATAAAAAAATGTTTATTGTAATGAAATAAAATACGAGTATTTGACGAATATAATGATTGAGAAATAGTTTGCTATAAGGTCTCTCCGAATTAAAGAAAACACAATCATATCTGTCTCTAAATCAAGGCATACTATAACAATAAAGGAAAATAAAAGGAATAGAATATCATGAAAAACACGCTGCAGGTCGCTGACGGTAAGAATTGAAAAAATGGTATTCAGAAAAAAACATTCAAAATTAATTATCATTCGAATGTCATAATAAAAAAGGGTATGTTCCTAGGAAAAAGTGTTTCGATAGCGCCGCGGCGCCTGGCGTCTTAACTTTTTTCTCCTACTTTTACGCACATCTCAAGCAAACATTGACTTGTACCTAATACAGTCAACAGAATAACAAAATATTCATCCCTTTTCGAGAAAAATTAGGTTACCAAAATAAGTGAAATCACCCTGTACATTCCATTCTGTCTCTAAACAACCGTCTGTTACCACCTCCATATTCCAAAATTTGGAGTTGTCCCAAACTTTGCATTCACCAGCACCGAGACTGCTATCACAATGGCGACGCGAAAAGCGGAAGTTTTCTAATAAACCTCGGAATTCTTAATACCTCCACGGGCCGATGGTGTCGCCATCTGCGTCCGAAACGCGAAATAAAGGAAACAACTGATTCAAATTAAGAGCGACCATTTTCTCTGAAATCCCTCGGAAAACTTCTGTACAAAATAGAACATAAATGAGTTGGGAAAACTTTCGCCAGGCTTCCGCGGGTTACTAATTTTCGAATTTAAATCAGTTACACTGTTTCCGGTTTATTTTGGAGATTAGTTGTTATTTTTCGACGTTGAAAAGTGTGTTTGAGAATAAATGATTGTTGGAGAAGGAATTCTTGACGGCTTGATGTTGATGTAGCGCGCTGAAAGCATGGACCTATAATACTAACTTGACGTCGAACTTCCTTACTGTCACGTTAAAAAAAAGTGAGGCAAATGGCCGCCATTTGCAGTTGGGCATGAACCACAAATATTTTGATGTTTTATGCCATCTGTGCTCGAATTATAGATATGATTGAAACATAGACGTTCCTTTGAAAGATGCGATGAAAAACGAACTATACATATTAGTGTTCTGTGAACTCTGACGTTCGGTCTATTAAAATTATAAATATTTTCGATTCTTGTGATTAGTTATTAAACAATATTGGTAATCCAATCATTCTAATTCGTTGAAATAAAATAAATAAAGGAATATGGCACTTCTAATATTTCAATTCATAGAAAAAGTGACACCTCTCAAGTCCAACCCAAACTGCAAATGGTCGCCATTTGCCTCAAAATTTTTGTCAGGTTCGACATTATAAATCTATGGCTGAAAGGGATCTTGATTTCTTTTGTTTTTGAGAAACTAATTTTGATATTCTGCGTACCTCTGGAATCCAATCTACAGTGTGGAACAGCCAAATGGAATAAATTCGATAAGGAATAAATGAGAGCTTGTTGGGAAAAGCGGTTGGACACATCGATTTGCATTTTTAGAGGCGCTTTTTTTCCAAAAACAAATCATTATAAAGGGTGTGTCATGTGACAGTGGCCGATACCAACTTTCTTAAATACAACGCTCTGTATATTATTAGTTTCTTGGATTCTGCAGAAAATTCTAGACATAATTCATCTACATTCTACAATGTCCCATACCTCTCTTCAACTGTTTCGGAAATATTGAGTGTTTTCAGATGTGTTACAAAAATGAACATTTCAAAAGAAAATTATTTTATTTCACCAGACGTTCGCGGCGAACATTTTTAACGTTTCTTACATTGAAATTAATATCTTTTTGTTTTTTTATACCTTATTTGTCAGATAAAATATTTTTTAATGTTAATTTTTGTGATACATCTGAAAAAACAGTTGAAGATAGGTATGGGACATTGTACATGAATTATGTCTAGAATTTTCTGAAGAATCCAAAAAACAAAACTAAAAATATACAGGGGACTGTATTCAAAATAAGAAAGGTGTTATCGGCCTTTGTCACATGACAGACACCCTATATAATTATTATTATTTCTAAATGCGCATCTAAAAATACAAATCGACGTGTCCAAGCGTTTTTCCCAACACGCTCTCATTTATTTGTTATAGAATTCATTCCATTTGGCTGTTCCACAGTATAACTTTTCATAAGCTTACAGGATAATTGCAAGTCTGAACCTCTTTAAGGCATCTGTAGCTTACCAAAATCTTTAAATATTTACGGGTACTCGACAGGTGATCGGAATCATTATCGAATGACATATTATGAGGTAACGTTGAATAGTTTATTTCTTTTTGGATGAAAACCAACGTTTAAATATAAGAAATTCATTATAAATAATAATAGGTAGTAAGGCTTTGTTTATTGCATTGTTATTGAAGGAAATCATAACAGGTAAGTTAAATTGTTCAATAATATGAACGTCCCAAAAATCATTCTTCTTTATAAAAGGAACTTCATGGGAAATGGAATGAAAAAGTTACTTAATCAAATGAGTCCATTCAAAATGCCGGACGCCAGGCTGTGTAAACGTTCAGATTGAAGAATCAGTGTACTATAAACTTAATAAATGCTCTACAGCAATTTTAACCAAGAAATATTTTTCTTTCCTGTTTTCAATTTATTGGATGAAAATGCATTCGGCATTTCTTTAATCAGAACATTTTCTGGGCATCCGGCATTTTCCGATTGCAATAATGTAGTGTTGCCTGAAATACTCCTCATTATGCTGTTATTTCGAAGAGATCACCCACAATTATACAATTATACAGTGCGAGACAGGCGCAACACAACTACCAAGAAAACAGCTTCAATAACATAATTTTCTCTGCACCTCGACGTTGTGACGCTTTCCTGATGCGTTCACTCCTAATCGATTTTTTAACGAATAATTTATTCAACTACCATCATTTGAATTCTATTTCACGTGTATCCCGACTTCCTCTGGCGCTTACACATAGCGTGATAATTATAAATTGTGGCGACCAATATTTTCAAGTTTTTTTACCGCTGACGACTTCCACTGTCTACTTCCGTCGTTGGCTTCTTAATTGAGTGTCTAAGAGTGAGATGAAAATGTTTTAAAATAGCTCAGTAACTCCGTAAGTACACCCTGGGAGATATCTCTGACCTGACGACGAAATGGTAGATACTGCAACGATGAAAAATTTGAGAAAAGATCTGAGTTTGCGCTTCTGAGCGCTCATGCTTTGGTGGAGCAATAAGACTACTACTTGAGATTGATACCAAATATATAAATGCACAATCACAGCAGAATCGGAAAAAAATTATAGAAATTATTCGAAAAATTTAATATATGTAAAATATTAATAAAAGTTTAGATTTTATGGTTCTGATGAGGCGATCCTCTTAAAATCTTGCATGAACATTCGGTATATCAGTTTTGATTCAAAAAAATAAATTCCACCTGAATCAGTTATCCTGTTGTGGAAATATAAAGATTCTCCTTTTCAATATTCCAATTGAAGTATCTATGGTTCTGTTAACACAATGACCACAAAATTTTGCATGAAGCTTATTATGACCATCTTGCATATGGACGCAAATTTCATTTCGATGAGTTTCGTTTTTTATGAGATATTGAGGAACAAAATTTTGAATGGCCATATTTTATGGAACACTCTGTACGATTTGGCTAGTTTACAAACTTAACCGCGACATTTGGGAACCGAAGTCACCCTGAAAAATCTCAAGTCTCTAATACAAACCTTCGAAAGTGATCGTACTCACGGACGGTCAGCCCTACGGACAAAATTGAATTTGACACAGACAAAAAATATTTTTTAAAATTTTTATGATGATGAAATGTCAATAAATCATAAAAAATTCAAACGTCAATAACTTCGAAAGTGATGAACCGATTGGGCATGTGAACGAACTCAACCGCGTCTTTCGGAACCCGAACCAACTTTCCAACTTGCATATCCCTAACTTGATCCGTTCGAGAGTTATCGTGTTCACGGTCAGAACCGACCGACCGAACAGAATTTACATTGACCACGTTTTCTTCATCAATGAGATTTTCAAGGCCTCTCCGGCCAAAAATTCGATAATTACAGAACGCTGTTCCTCTAGCAAAAATTGCAAAAAAACTATTATAATACTTCCTCAAACTTATCCCTCGATTTCCGAAGTGCGCAAAAAACCCACCCTCACGACTTGCGAACGTTCAGCTCCTATTCTACAGGGAAAACATGTCTACACGATTTCCCTTCACAATAGGCACTAAATCATCCATGAATTAAGGCCATGTTTCATATCGAAAGACGTTGCCGTCAGCTCAAATCCAGCTTTACCTAAACGGCGTCTGCAAAGTATCTGCAAACTTGTTGATACATATTGAACAATTTCTCATGCCGACGTGGCTTTTCATCCTTAAGCTGTCTAAACGGCACGGGGTAATATCCCGTACGATATGCCGTTTTGTCTACGACAACATTCGGCACATTCATCATTTTTATCTCGGAACTTTCGCGATTTTATACGCGACATATAAAATTCGAGAAACGGGCGATTTTTATTGGAAGATTGATACAGTGTGTTTGAGTTGATTTTACTGCGTCAAGGAGCAATAGCTAGCGATGTTATTGTGCGCTTGTTCTTAGGGGAACAGCGTGCTATCATTGTGCCAGCGAAATTTGCGAACGGATCAAAAAAAGGTTCTGAAATTTTGAGTGCAAAGTTGATACATATCGATCAATTTCTCATACCGAAGTGGCTTTTCATCTTTAAGCTGTCTAAACGGCGCGGTGTAATATCCCGTACGATATGCCGTTTTGTCTACGACAACATTCGGCACATTCATCATATTTATATCTCGAAACTTTCGCGATTTTATACGCGACATATGAAATTCGAGAAACGATCGATTTTTATTGGAAGAATGATAGAGTATATTTGAGTTGATTCTACTGCGTCAAGGAGCAATAGCTAGCGATGTTATGGTGCGCTTGTTCCTAGGGGAACAGCGTGCTATCATTTTGTACACAATAACTCTGGGACGAATTAAGTAAGGGTTCTGAAATTTTGAGAATGCGAAGTTGTTGATACATATCGAACAATTTCTCATGCCGACGTGGCTTTTCATCTTCAAGCTGTCTAAACGGCGCGCGGGTAATATCCCTTACGATATGCCGTTTGGTCTACGACAACATTCGGACATTCATATTTTTCTCGGAACTTTCGCGATTTTACGCGCGTCGTATGCAATTCGAGAAACAGTCGATTTTTATTGGAAGAATGATACAGTGTGTTTGGGTTGCTTTTACTGCGCCAAGGAGCAATAACTAGCGATGTTATTGTGCGCGTTCCTAGGGGAACAGCGTGCTATCATTTTGCTCCAGATAATTCCCGAACGCATTGAGAAAGGATTCTGAAATTTTGAGATTGCAAATTTGTTGATACATATCGAACAATTTCTCATACCGACGTGGCTTTTCTCGGAACTTTCGCGATTTTACGCGCGTCGTATGCAATTCGAGAAACAGTCGATTTTTATTGGAAGAATGATACAGTGTGTTTGGGTTGCTTTTACTGCGCCAAGGAGCAATAACTAGCGATGTTATTGTGCGCGTTCCTAGGGGAACAGCGTGCTATCATTTTGCTCCAGATAATTCCCGAACGCATTGAGAAAGGGTTCTGAAATTTTGAGATTGCAAATTTGTTGATACATATCGAACAATTTCTCATACCGACGTGGCTTTTCTCGGAACTTTCGCGATTTTACGCGCGTCGTATGCAATTCGAGAAACAGTCGATTTTTATTGGAAGAATGATACAGTGTGTGGGTTGCTTTTACTGCGCCAAGGAGCAATAAACTAGCGATGTTATGTTCGGTTCCTAGGGAACAGCGTGCTATCTTTTGCTCCAGATAATCCCGAACGCATTGAGAAAGGGTTCTGAAATTTTGAGATTGCAAATTTGTTGATACATATCGAACAATTCTCATACCGACGTGGCTTTTCTCGGAACTTTCGCGATTTTACGCGCGTCGTATGCAATTCGAAGAAAACAGTCGATTTTATTGGAAGAATGATACAGTGTGTTTGGGTTGCTTTTACTGCGCCAAGGAGCAATAACTAGCGATGTTATTGTGCGCGTTCCTAGGGGAACAGCGTGCTATCATTTTGCTCCAGATAATTCCCGAACGCATTGAGAAAGGGTTCTGAAATTTTGAGATTGCAAATTTGTTGATACATATCGAACAATTTCTCATACCGACGTGGCTTTTCATCGTCAAGCTGTCTAAACGGCACGGGGTAATATCCCGTACGATATGCCGTTTTGTCTACGACAACATTCGGAACATTCATATTTTTTCTCGGAACTTTCGCGATTTTACGCGCGTCGTATGCAATTCGAGAAACAGTCGATTTTTATTGGAAGAATGATACAGTGTGTTTGAGTTGATTTTACTGCGTCAAGGAGCAATAGCTACCAATGTTATTGTGCGCTTGTTCCTAGGGGAACATCGTGCTATAATTTCGCCCACGATAATTCTCGAACGGATTAAAAACGGGTTCTGAAATTTTGAGAACCAAACTTGTTGATACATATCGAACAATTTTAATATCGACGTGGCTTTTCATCTTCAAGCTTTCTAAACGGCACGGGGTAATATCCCGTACGATATGCCGTTATGTCTACGACAACATTCGGAACATTCATCATACCTTCTTACCAAGAATCTTTGAATAATTCGTTATAGAGAAAATTCACTTCGTTTTAGAGGGTGCTTTCAACATATAAACATACAAAATTAAGACTGAATCATAGTCGATACGGGGTAATAAACTATTACGGACCCTATTCTATAATGTCTTGCCCATAATGTGCAGCTTCTAGACAGCAAAACATTTCTCGAAACAATTAAATTCTACTTACTTAAAAATGGCTTTTATAGCATAAACTCTTACTTAAATAGTGCGTTTCGTGTGGTTGTGACTGAGGGTCAAGAATATTAATATTGTTAGTGTCTCGTCAAATTTTATTTTATTAATGTTGAGTTATGTAGTATATTTCTGTAATTTAATGACAATGTGAATACAGGGTGTCCCATTACTCGACGTAAATCCGGAACCGGGTGAAAAGGCAAGTAATGCTGGTTGTCAGAAAAATATAAAAAAAAATCTAAGTTGCATGATTTTAAAATAATGCGCATTTAAAAAAGCACGCAAAATTTCACACCCTGTGACAGTCTTTCGCTCCTGTTGCCACAAATATCAACTTTTTCCAACTTTTTTCTTTGCTGTGTAACCTTGAATAATGAACAATAGACCTTAAGGTCGCAGTGGACTGTAACCCCTCTGTAAACTTGAATAATGTTTGTCTTAACTGTGATCAAAATTTTGATAGCAGCTGATCTAGGTTTCATAAAAATAGGGCTTACTTCTCAGAAAAAAAATCGAAATAAACAATTGCCTAGTTTCAACTGACTGTATTGAAAAAAAATGTACTACGTAGGTTTGGCATGTTTTTCAAAAGTTGGCGCATTTAGTGAGGATTCTAAAATGGTATAATACTTGTTTAATTGTAGCTGCCGTGGTTCAAATTATTTTCGATGCCTTTGATACCACTTTTTCGTTAACTGCTTCCCAGTAATAGAGTCCAATGGATTCAAGTCCGGTGACGGGCCGGCCACGAGATTGGACCAGAAAGTCCGATCCATCTTCCGGGAAAAAATGTTATCAAAAAAAAATTCCAGAGAAAATAATTTTTTCAGGAAAAATTCTCTGAATTTTTTTTTTCTGGGAAAATTTTTCCCGGAAGGATGGATTGGACGTTCTGGTCCAATCTCGTGGCCGGCCCGTTCAACGGACTTGAATCCATTGGACTTTATACTGGGAAGCAGTTAACGAAAAAGTGTATTCAAAGGCAATCGAAAATGAATTTGAACTACGGCAGCTACAAATGAAAAACAAGTATTATTCCATTATGGAATCCTAATAAATGCGCCAACTTTTGAAAAAAAACATGCCAAACCTACGTAGTACATTTTTTTTCAATACAGTCAGTTGAAACTAGGCAATTGTTATATCGAATTTTTTTTCTGAGAAGTAAGCCCTATTTTATGAAACCTAGAGTAGCTGGTATAAAAATTTTGATTACAGTTTAGACAAGCATTATTCAAGGTTACACAGCAAAGAAAAAGTTGGAAAAAGTTGATATTTGTGGCAACAGGAGCGAAAAGACTGTCACAGGGTGTGGAATTTTGCCGTGTTTTTTAAATGCCCATTATTTAAAATCATGCAACTTAGATTTATTTTATATTTTCTGACAACCAGCATTACTTGCCTTTTCATCCGGTTCCGTGTTGACGTCGAGTAATGGACACCTGTATGTTAGATACAGCAACTGTGATAATAAATGAATGATATTGTAATGACGTGTGCAAACAATGTATGTTTGTAACAGCATGTATAAATATTAATGGAATTGGATTCAAGGTGCAATTGTCTTGTACGAAATTCGTTATACAGAGATTTTCGTTATACAGACGTTCGTTATGGGGAAAGTTCCAATATATATTATCAAAGCTTCGCATAAAAAATTATCAAGCATACACGCCAGCAACATTTATGAATTATTTTTCTTTCACTTCTTACGAAACCCATCATTATGAGAATAAAACAAACTCAGCATTCTTGTCGAACACCCAATTTACCTCGAATTTAGATTAAACTCCCACTTGCTTCAGTTCAAATCGAATCATAACTTTTCAGGAGTCAGTCGTAAAGAAGGGAAGGAAACTC
>CM024245.1:19649518-19795402 GCA_013421045.1 Propylea japonica
ATATACTTAGGTTTTCAGAGTGAATTGAAGTGAAAATTAACTGAGAAATATAAAAAAATTCTTAATATGCAATATTATTTAGGTCATCGAAAACCTAAAAACCAGTGGGTAGAAAATGATGATTGTGGTACAGTCCTAACAATGTGGTCCAGCCCAGAAATGAGCTTCAGCCTAAAGAATGTGGTCCAAGGCAAAAAAGTGGTATAACCCAATGAGCGAGAATAAATAAAGGATTTTCCAATAAGAGTTGTTATTTTGAATACCCGCTATTTCGGTAGATGTCACGTTTGAAGCTGTCATTTTTTGACATTTGACAAGTAGAAACTACGCCTATAATAAAAATGGAACGCAACACGCTTCAAGAACTCATTGAAATTATTCACTATAAAAATGGTGAGAATTTTGCAAAGACGATTCGTAAAACTCGAATATTTTTGGGTCGTCGTGAAGCAACTTGTCGGACCGCAATAAAGAAATTGGTGGAAAGATTCGAGCAGTTGGGACAAGTTAGTGATGTGAATAATAAAACCCGCCCACGTCGCTCAAGAACAGCCGAGAATATTGCTGCTGTACCGAAAGTTTTGAAGAAAACCCAGGTTGTCCATTCTTATTCTTCGTCGTTCTTTGGAATTAGGCATTCCAAGCACGTTTTTATACCGTATTTTGCATAAGGATTTTGGGTCTTAAGGCTAATAAAGTTCAGTTAACACAAGAACTCAAGCCAGCCGATCATCACAACGTCGTGTCTTTGCTGAATGGGTCGTTGAAATGCATGAAAATGATCCGGAATTCTATCGAAAAATCATCTGGAGAGATGAGGCTCATTTCCACCTCGGTGGCTTCGTCAACGAACAAAATTGTCTCATCTGGAGTTCGGAAAACCCAAGATTTATTGTAGAAAAGCTTATCTATGCTCACGTGTGTTTGGTGCGGTTCATGACTATAAACCGCACCAAACAGTCATTGGATCAGTCATTGAACCTTACTTTTTCGAAAATGAGGCTGGATCAAGAGTTAGGGTGAATGGATTGCGCTATCGAGGGATAATTAATGATTTTTCATGGCCGAAATAGGAAAGCATTGATCTGGACAACGTTTACTCTCAACAAAACGGCGCTACGTACCACACAAGCAACGAAACCATGATTTTTTGCAGAAAAGTTTTCGGACCGTGTTATCTCTCGAAGAGGTGATCATAATTATTGGCCACCGAGATCTTGTGATTTAAAATCTTGCCACTTCTTCTTTTGGGGCCAGCTTCGATTCAAGACCTCAAGATGGAATTCGTGAGGCTATCGAGACATAGTGCAGCCACTTTGCGATTTAGTTTGGCAAAATTTCATTAAAGAGATATGGTCCTGTAAGCTTGGTCGTGGTGGTCATTTGCCTGATGTTATTTTCCACCATAAACGGCATAGCTTCTTCTTTATAATGAAATAACATCCGATCATTCATATTAAAAAATGGCATTTTTCTTTGAATATCAAATAACACCTTTTAATGGAAAATCTTTATATTAATATATTTTATGACAGAAAAATAGAATTAAGAACAAAGATCACTATTATGGAACTAGAACTACCGGAAAAGACTTTAAACGCCCAATACCTATAGAATTAGAAATTTGAAAAACCAAAATAACCCTGAAGAAACAATTAAAAAAATGGATAATGAATTTAGAGAAAACAAGATTAAATAAAATTATAAACCAAAGCCTAGTATAAATAACCCGAATTTGACAAATGAAAATTTATAGAATGGATTGTGACACTTGCTCGAACTGGACAATGAAAGTGAAGGATTTGACACTTACCCGGACTTGTAAATTTTTTTGAGAGAAATTGTAATTAAATTATTTAATTTCGTGTAGTTTTAGAATGAGATTTTATGTTTATTACTGTGCACAGTTATTATATTATTATTAACTCTACAGTATTTTAGGGTTTATTTCAGTAGTACCTGAATAAACTTTTATTATTATTTATTATTATTATTATATTATAATCTTATATTCGACATGAGATAAACTGAGCCTCACGGGTACTCAGTTGTCGTTTATTCTATCCAAATTAATCATCATAAAACGCTGATAATCTTATTTAAAACCAAATCGAAAACATATATCTACCGTTCTAACCCATCTGATAAAACTGTACCGAAACTACTCAAACCCTGGCTCCCATTCTTCGAATCTTCTGCTCGGAGCTTCCAATAGAAATCGCTTCAATCTCTCTCCTTGTCGTTTCTTCGACACTTCACACGACATTGATTCTGTCAAATAATCGTGATTTCTCCCTAATCAAGAAGAATGTAGTTCTAGGCTATTATCAACTACATATATCCTTTCTCCTTGAAACACAGGACACTCAGGACACTCATTTTAATAATATCAACCCTTCATCAATGTTCCGGGGTATGTCATACCCCATTACTCATATTTACTGCTGTACATTTTAAATTCGCGAACCTAGAAACTTCAGGCTTCCAATAGCTTCAGCTTTTAGATGTAGCAAAATAAACGCTTCTATCGTAGTTTGTATATACGTCATATTCTTTCAGTTCGCAAAGAGATCTCAATGAAGTCGCTTGGGGTATCCTATACCCCGGAACACTATTGACGTAACTTTACTTGTACAGGAGACTGGAGAATAACAGTATTCCACTTCATTTTCTAAAAAGTTTCGTTATTTATGATAAATATGTCGTACGAAGAAAATCAAAGAATGCTTCTTAGATAATTGGACGAGTTGGTGATCTTGAAGATGATGAACCTGTTATAAGCAGTGAGCTCGAAGGAGAAGTAACTTTAAAACAAGAAGAGTATTGCCAGAACATACTTCAGAATTGAAGGAGCCAGAATATGATGAGCTTACTGAAGGTGATAGAAATTACATGGATAGAAATTAATCGAAATGATCAAAAGTTCCAAACAAGCGAAACGTGAGAACAAGATCTGAGAACACAACAATTCATTTTCCTACTACTACTAAACTTGGTGTTTTTAAGAAAAATGGATGCAAAATTTGAAATTTACTCGACTACTAAGGGATTATTATTTCAAGTGCAATAATTTGATATTATATTTCGAAATTTCAATTTGCCCGAATTTTCGTCGGGAGGTATGACGTACCCCAGAACACTCATCATGTGATTTTTTCATGGAACACTGACGAAGGGTAGGTATAAGGAGGTACTATAAATTTATATTCGATATGAGATAAACTGAGCCTCAGTGGTGCTCAGTTGTTTTTATTCTATTCAAATTAGTCACTATGAAATGCTGGTAATCTTATATAAACCAAATCTAAAACATATATCTTCCCATCTGATAAAACTGTACCTAAACTCCTCAAACCCTGGCTCCCATTCTTCGAATCTTCCGCTCGGAGCTTCCAATAGAAATCGCTTTCAATCTCTCTCCTTGTCGTTCTTCGACACTTCACACGACATTGATTCTGTCAAATAGGCGTGATTTCTCCTTAATCAGGGAGAATGTAGTTATAGACCGGATGAAAGGAGTAGGGCGGATGAAACTGGTTCCTCCTAAATAAAAAGCTATCTATGTGCCGCGTTCGTTAAGGGAAAGCGTCGTTTAGGTTCGGTTCGCAAGTGATGGAACGGGGAATAGGGGGGGATGGGGATCTGATGAAAATTGGTCGGGAAAACTGCCGTGGAAAATTATTTCTATCCGGGCTCTTTGATTAATTGGTGGAGAAATGGTTGAGGTGAGAACGGAGCTTCGGTAGTTCGGTTTAAGGAGTTGGGTTTTTGTTTGGGAATTTGTTGGTCTATTTGTAGTTTGGAATGGAAAAGCCTCTTACAGAAGGAACTTTTTCAGCATGTTACCGAGGAAAAATTCTGATGGAGAATAAAACGATTCGAGATCTGTCTAGAATATCCGAATAGATCTGAAGTGAATGTATACATCTGAGTTTCAACGCCAAATACAGAATAGGCATGTTCAGTGATTAACAGAAAAAATCATTTCAGGAAAAATGGACTCTCGGAAAACCATAGCAATCATCCGTCTTTTGTTCTGTAGTCAAATTTTGGAAAAAAAATACTGAAATCAACGAGCTAGCGATTCAGACAGTTTGAATTGATCGAAGTAGCATTTTGACACTAATTGTTGCATTTTGTTCCTGATAAAACTAGATAAACTTACGGAAATCATTCATATTAATTTTGAATGTTTGTTTTTGGAATTATATTTCTGGTTAAACTTATAGTTTCACAGAAATTATTCGAAATAGCTTCGAATCTTTTTTTCTTTTGATGTATGTATATAATATCTTCAAGCATCGAGGCTAATTTTAATCAAAAAATAATACAGGGTGGGGCAGAAAAACCTATCCGATTTAAATCCCTTTTCTCAGAAGAGAGAGCAGGTAGAGTAGTTGGGTAAAAACCGTTAGAAAGCTGGTTTTATGCCATTTGTCAGTAGTCAACATGCCTTGGTCTGGTGAACATCGTGCTTTTGTTATTGAGCGTTTATCGAATGCGGCGATCCGATAATTGCTACACAACGTGCTTTTCGAATTCATTTCGGACTCGGGCGTCATGATCCTGTTCCACATCACGCTACGATTAGAGTGTGGGTGTCAAATTTTAGACAGACGAGTTCAGCATTGAAAAATAAGTCGCCTGGACGTCCCAGGACAGCAACAGGACCTGAAAACGTGGCCAATGTGAGAGCCGCG
This sequence comes from Propylea japonica, assembly GCA_013421045.1. Classification (NCBI taxonomy): domain Eukaryota; kingdom Metazoa; phylum Arthropoda; class Insecta; order Coleoptera; family Coccinellidae; genus Propylea; species Propylea japonica. Next base: position 19,654,219 of record CM024245.1, read on the forward strand.
ATTGAACGTTCCCCGCGTCGTTCGGCGCGAAAACATTCGCTCGCTTTGGCGATTTCCAACCGCAGTATTCGGCGAATTTTGCACCGGGACCTCAAAATGCATCCCTACAAAATGGTTGTTGCACAGAAATTAAGTGAAAGGGATTTTGAAAACCGTACGAACCTGTGTCGCGATCTCCGAGAACTGCCAAACGACGATGTTGTGCTCTTCACGGACGAAGCCCATTTTCACCTTTGTGGCGCCGTAAACAGGCAGAATTTTCGATATTGGAGTGACGAAAATCCCCGGGAAATCCATCAGGAACCCCTCCATAGCCCAACAGTGACTGTGTGGTGTGCTCTTTCCCGCCTAGGCGTCTGGGGGCCCTTCTTTTTTGAAGAAAATGGGCAAACCGTAACGGTCAACAGCGAGCGCTATTGTTTCATGCTGGAAAATTTTTAGACCCAAAATGGAAGAAAATGGCGTGGAAAATGTGTGGTTTCAACAGGATGGTGCAACCGCCCACACATCGCGACGATCAATGGACATTCTTAGGGAACTGTTTTCCCGGTCGCCTCATTTCTCTGAGAGGTGATGTTGGCTGGCCGCCGCGCTCACCGGATCTCACTCCATGTGACTTCTTCCTTTGGGGTTACCTCAAATCGAAGGTTTACCAGCATCGACCAAGGACCCTTCTTACTTTACGAAGGGAATTGCTCGGGCAATTGAAGAAATTCCTGTGGAAATGACGGTGAAAGTCATGGAAAGCTACCGCGAGCGCCTAAATAAGTGTATCCGCTCCCAAGGACGACATTTGAGTGATGTGCTTTTCAAAACTTAAATTTAAAATGGCATAAAATTTGCGATATGTTAATAAAAAAAATTTTTTGACAAGCTGAGTGGTTTTAATTTTATAACGTTTTGAAATCGGATAGGTTTTTCTGCCCCACCCTGTAGTACAATTCTTCTGTATGTTCTGACAGATTGTAGCATCTTTCAGGCTGCGTCTGCATAGGCGGAGGCTTGCTTAGCTCCTAGATGTTTACTTGGATAGTCGCTAAGCGACCACATAGGAACATGTGAGTAGTGCGGCACATCGCGTACATTTCAAAACGTTCGTTTTACTGAGCTACTAGAAAAATAACTCGCTAGGCTCTAGGCGCTAAGCAATCCTCCTGCCTATGCGGACGTAGCCTTAAAACTTTTGCTGCTGAATTTTGTAGAAGTTTTTATCGTTATTGAGTGGATCTTGAAGATAAAATGCAGACTCGTTCGAATTTATCGTCTGAAAGTATTCGAGATGGTCTTCTTAAAACAGTATTAATTAAACGAATATTAGCAAAATGAGTAGAATGGACACAGAATGGTAATATGTAAATTAAAAAAATCTTCATTTATCAAATGTTGGTAGTTGAACCAACTAGTTGATAGTTGATAGTTTAAAGAGGGGTTACAGTTCACTGCGACCTCAAGGTCTATTGTGCCCCCTCACAGAGCTGTTCTGGCCAAAAACCTTCACAGCTCGCCTTCCAGTTCAAGAGATCTAATGAAATCTAATAACTGTGAAGGCTTTAACGAAGCTAGTTCCTCACTCTTACAAGTTTCTCGTCAACTATGTTTTCAATTTTTACAAGATTTCTTTATCCTCGAAAGCAAATCTACAAGCAGAGGTAAAGAACGTAAAAAAGACAGTTTGAGTATGTAAAAATTCTCACTTATAGGTTTATGGATACCAAGAAGAGCAGAGAATAATATTAATCGATTGGAAGCAACCACACTCATACCACACTCATACTGCGGAGCTAATCTCGTCCTCGTTCAAGGCAAAATGCAAGAAAGTGGTATCAAACAGAGCACCTATGGATGGCCATTTCGTCCTTATTAGGACTTATTAGCACAGGATAGCTCTGAATGAACAACCTTCTTCCACAGCATGTACCTTGAACGAAGTAGCGAGATGTTTACCATTTGTCGCATTGACCGAAGCGTACTTATATTTCACAAATTTCACGTCTTCAGTCCACGACGCGGTGCGCTCAGGGTATCGTCAGTTGATACCGTAGTAAATAATAAATAGAGGTTTACCGCGTTATATCGCCATGAATACAAAACAATGATGAAAAAATCCAAGTAAGTGCCTTGAACGAGGACGAGATTAGCTCCGAAGTATGAGTTTAATATTGGTTAGTTAATATTTCTTCCTCCGACCTCGAAATGAAAGGTGATTTTAATGTGTACGAATTGATCATTAATGACCCATTTTAATGCTCATTTTCTGCTGCAATCCTCATGGCAACCGTTCACAAAGTATTAAGAAGTTCTACGAGAAATGACAAAACTCTACTGGAATATGAAAACATAGAAATTCCATTATGTCAAATGTATGTCTTGTGTAAAATGAAATGTATTTCGATCAAGAATTTATACACTATTTATGTTGATATCGTCGAAAAATCTTGTAATCTACACTTTTATTAATATAGCAACGCATTGGAATATTTTGACCATTAGTCGCTGTCTTTAATAAACCTAGTTGATTAAATAACTATTCTCTGCTTTCCTTATTATCGAATTTAAGGCGATGTTACGCGTTAAACATCTGTTTATTATGTGGTATTTGGATTCATACCTACTGAATATTAAACTGTTTTTTTTAGGTTTTATATATTGCGTTTTGTCAATATATTTGTTGATAACGCACTAATCATATTCTCTCCTCATCCTTCGAATCCTGCTTCCTTTGTCGAGTAACTCTCAATCTCCTCATCCTTATTAAGTAAAAAATCAAGCCCAGTTGATAAAATCAACCTTATGTGGAGTGAACGACGAAAAGAAAGAGCTTGAAACGATCACCATTAAATTATCAAGATAGAAGTTTCGAAGGGTAGGCTTTGAGGATATTGTCTGACATATCTCACATGATGGAATCTGAGATGGGAGATTTGGAGTCCTTTAAAAGGACAATGTGATAGAGGACCATAAAAAAGCACGGATGGTGCTTGGACTTTTCATTTATGGTGGTGGCTGTGAATTATTGAACGAAACATATAATCCGAGAAGAATGTTCATTGTTATTTGGATTTACGGTGGAATAAGGATGGGAGTGAGCCGGGATGAAGAACGAGTCTGATGGGCGGTACAGAACAATACATCGTTACAATTTACAGCCATAGGATCTTTATTTTATAGGTTCGGTCATTTGGAATACACGATGAGGTTCTAAAGTTGTGTATTGATTTCAATTAAAGATATTCTTTACAAATGTCAAAAAACTTGATTTTTGCAGAACTGTGTTGAAAAATATTTTTTTCGGCAACCGTCCGGGAAGTACCCCACTTTCCGGACGCTTTTTCTTTGAGAAAGAAGCCTTTCCCGGCCTAGTCCGGAAAGTACGTACTTCCCGGACTAGGCTGTAATATGTGATATTTTTCTGTTCTGTTTAATTTAAATAAGAATTAAAATATATAAAAAGAATGTGTCGTCTCATTGATTTGTTATTCTAGACGGTTGCCGAAAAAATATTGTACGCAACACGCCCGAAAATGGTTTTTTTGGACTCATAGACTTCTAGGACTCGCTTGCGCTCGTCCTAGAATTTTGTCTATTCGTCCAAAAAAACCTATTTTCCGGACTTGTTACGTAAATTACTATTCTTTTGTATGCATAGAAATATTGTATGTTTTGAAAGCACTATCTGCAATAATTATATTTCAGGCGATATATATTTTCATTTATGGTTGACAGAAAATGTTGTATGTATTTCGTGCGTATGAAATTCATGTTTTCATGGTACATTCGAGTGAATTTTTGGCCTCGACCATTAACACTCTCATGTGCCATAAAAAACACTTTTCTCTCCAACCATCAAAAAATGTTGACATTTTTGTACTATTTTCAGGTTCAGGCAAAAGTCATAAATTTCCTAACCGTACAAAAATTCACTCGTTACTTAGCAACAATTTTAATCCTAGGATTAAAAACGCTACTTTTAATCCTTGGATTAAAAAGTAAATGCATTTGAAGTCTACTTGACAATCACTGTCATGATTCTGTGTTCAAATTCATAACCAAATTATGAACGATTTTTCACTAAAACCCATTTTATTGTAATTTTGTCTTGGTTGGAAAAAAATAGTATATATTATTCGGACTAAAGGTGCCTATTTTAACTCGCAATTTTGCAACTGCAAATATTGCTCGTAAAAAAAAGATGCACTTTTAATCCTTATAATATAATATACTTTTATTTCAAGAACTTAATACAAAAAAAACTATTTTCGGAAATTGGAATTTTTCGAGGGTATTCTTCAAATTTCGAATATAATTCAAGACCAACAATGTTTTCCAGGATAACATCATCAAACGACAACAGGTGCTTCTATTAAAAATGAAAGGACATTCAATCAAGGGCTCGAAACAGCTTCATTGAAGAGATATAGGAGGTTAAATTTGCAGATATTTTTCCACACTCACATCACCAATAGATCCAACATCATCGTTTGTTATTATAATGCAGAGAATCAGAATCAAAATAAGGATGAAGTAGTTGGTACGCGCATGTGAAATCGATGCGGATACATGAGATATCGATGCACTACTGCTCGTATGTCAAATTTTCATAATGCAGAACATGTCAAACTTCACGATAGAGCTATGAGGTGCCAGACTTGAACACAAGCGTTGTCCGATCCTGAAAAGCGAAGTGCAGATCCAGTAGTACTGGGTGGTCAACTAAGGAATTTCGATTTAAAAACGCTCTGAATTGTTTTTGAATAGAATAGACATGTGAGGTTAATTTCAAACGAACGAGGGGTTCATGGAATTCAGTCGCCATAGTTCGCTGGACGGGTGAGGAGCGTTCTTTCTGTGTACGAGCTTATTACCAATACAAACATTTTTTCTCTGATGAAGCCCATTTTTATCTCAAGAGCTATGTTAGCCAACAAAATTGCCGGTATCGGTCTTCACAAAACCCCAAAAAGAAACCTGAACCTCAATTGCATAGTCTGAAGGTCACAGTTTGGTGTGCAATACATACACAAGGCATTATTGGCCAGTAATTTTTCGAAGACGGACGCGGCCAAGCGGTAACACGGGATTCTGACTGTTTAGGTGGACATCTTGAACATTTTTTGGAACCAGCCCTTCACGACTTTGATGGATACAATCGATACCCTTGGTTCCAGCAAGACGGGTCCACTTATCACACTTCAATCGGTCTTTGCCTGTTATTCCGGGGCTTTTATCTGAAAATTTGATTTCTCGGCGTGAAGACCTTCCATGGCTTCTTAGAAGCACGGACTTGACACCTTGCAACTTTTACTTATGGGGATACCTCAAAAGTATAGCCTGCCGCAACAATCTCCGGATTCTCACTGCGTTGAAGAAAAATATCAGCCAGGAAATTCAAGCTATCGGTTCAGAAACTTTGCGACGTGTTTTTTTTTAATTTGGGAGTTCAACTCAGAGAGTGCCAGCAGAAAAACGATGGATATTTGGACAGTGTAATTTAAGAGAAAATGAGTTCTCAAAGAGCTAAGCATTATTTGTGAAAAAAATTCCAATTGATTTGATAGTTTTGTTTTAATTTCTCCTTGGAATCGAAATTCTTCAGTTGACCACCTCGTAAAACGCATATTCTAGAAAAGAAAGAAGAATCCCTAATAAAACCCATATCTAAATATAACAACATCAACTACTTTAACGTACGGTGTTTTTCCATGCCGATTCCTGAGGGAAAATCACCCTTTTTACGAATGTTTTTCTCCCTGTTATATCAGAGATCACCAGATTATCTCAGTAAAGCCACAACACCTGTCAATATGAAATGGCTCGCTGTATCTCCTAACCTCAAAATGTCGTCCAAATCCACAGAATAACGGCCGAAAACGTCGAAAATATATCCCGCAAGATCTCCCATTTCTCTTCGGCATCTCATTGAACCAGGTCACGATGGATCCTGTGGGAGTGGGACGGAAAAGCTGATTGGAAAAAGTATCATAGATAGGGCCCAGCTATTAAGCCGAAGTAGGTCTCTCTTACACTAATAGAGCACTACCTTGAGCCGTTAGAATCTCGACATTGACAAAATGGCCCAGCTAAACTACTTCGAGTTCTCTCACGTAGATCGCGGTTCGCAGGATGCAGGACCAGGAGTGTAGCAGGGGATTTGGACGGTATTCTATCAGACTTGACAATGTTATGGTTGGATGAACAATTTTTTGGAATTTTGAAGTTGATTTTACCTCAACAAAATGATGGTTCAGTCTTATATTAAGCACGAATGAAACTATTCATTATTGCGTATTATACCAAATTGTGTGGATTTCGAATTTTTTCGATTAACCAGACAAGAAAATTCCTGAAAAATGAATCGTTGGGCTTACGAGATATCTCTTTCAGGATAAAGCCATACTGAAGAATTTCAGTATTTTTCATCTCATTCGAAAATATCCAAATAAATAATGAGTGTGAGAGGAGACGGCATTCATTTTTATTTAGAATGGAATGCTATAAAATAAATATGGGGATGCCATTTGAAAATCTCGACATATTTCAATTTTAAGTTCCACATTGTCGGATCAAAATTTTCTACGAACCTCACGATGTATCCTTATACTGAATACTTATACCACATGAATGCAGGATTCTCTACTATGAGACTGCTGAGTTTGGTTCCGTTCGCATAAAAAATAATCGAGGTATCGCATTTCCAAACTTACAATGCAGAAGTCAAAAATTTCTAGAATGTGTGCAAAGCTTGGCAACAGTGTATGACAGAGAAATTTTTTTAGTAATTTATACTGCGAATTTGGTATTGAACCGATACATACATAAAGATAAAGTAGTTTCATTTGGAATAAGGAAGTAGATATGCGTTTGAGATAGATGTGGCAACCCTGTCGACTTGAAAATATTTTAGGCCAAGAGTCCTTTATCTTCAAGGCTCCACCTAAAATTTCAGAACGAAATATCCAATAGTTCTCTAGAAACGTCTAATAGGCCAACTTAAAAAGAAAAGGAAAACGTTGACGCGATGGATGGTCCGACGCATTGAGTTAATGCGTTATGCTGCGCTTCATACTCGATGCGAGAATTGGAGCTTTCTTACCGTACTTCCCGATTAAGTCACTCCCAACGGTAAGAGAGAGAGAAAGACCAAACTACAAAATTCCAGTCGGCCGTTTATTCAGAGAGTTACGAATCATGGAAACCTTTCCATTTATATCACTGGTCAACCGTCAACTGCATGGCAAAAGTCTTTTTCTCTCTCTCTCTCTGATGCATTGAATTTCCTATGTTTCTGCTGTGAATTTCCAAACCTGTATAATGATAAACAGTATTTTGGAATTGTGAATTTGGGCATTATTCAGTTTTCCGTAAAGCACGAATTAAACTATTTATTATTGTATATTATACCAAATTGTGTGGATTTCAAATGTTTTCGTTTTCACCTTCCTTCACACTAGTTTCTGTGTTAATGACGTTATTTATTTTTAAGCCGACCTCGAAATAAAAGGAGATTTTAATGTGTACGAAATTGAGCATTAATGACCCCATTTTAATGCTCAATTTTTTAGCCATTTAAATGTGCAATCCTCATGGCAACCGTTCACAAAGTATTCAGAAGCACTACGAGAAATGTCAAAACTCTACTGGAACATAGATATATAGAAATTTCACTATGACAAATTATGTCTTGTGCAAAATGAAAATATATTTCAATTAGAATTCAGGCACAATTCATATTCAAATCGTCGGAAAAATCTTGTAATCAACTCGGTTATTAATCGAGCGACTAATGGTCTCGAAATGTTAAATATCTTGAACATTAGTCGCTGTCTTTAATAACCTAGTTGATTAAATACCTATTATCACTGAATGTCAGAAAAATGAACAAATTCTTATTACTGAATAATCTCGATAGAATATAGTAAACTTATCGCAAGTACCATTCACAGATCAGACAAGAGAATGCCCGAAGGAGGAACGTTGGGCATACGAGATATCTCTCTCAGGATAAAGCGTTTGAATATTAACCTTGCGCACAAATTTAGCCACTTCAGAGCTTCAAAAAATCAATTTTTCACCTTACATTATACATTTGTAGGAGCTCTAAAGCATTTGGTAAAAAGATTCAATTTAAATTTATCACTATTTTTTAAGAATATGTCTATAATATAAATTGAAATGAATATCGAGAGAGGTCAAGGAACATCGAAAAAATTTGAAAAAGCACTGAGAAGGTGCTTTCGAGCTCTCGTTCATTAACTATTACCTCCAAATTTTGTATTGGAACTGAGATACTGATACTAAATATATAAATGCATAATCCCAGCACGAAAATTATTCTGAGAATTATACAAAACTTGACAATTGGAAAAATTAAATTCTATGATTCTGACGATGCTATCTTATTGAAATTTAGCATGAACTTTCAGTATATCAATCTTTATTCACAAAATGAATTTCACTCTAATCGAATATTTCGTTATGGAAATATAAAGTTTCTTCTCTTCAATATTCCAATTGATTTATGTGGTTCTTTTCACACTATGGCCACCAAATTTTGCGCGAGGCTCAAAATTTGAAAATAACAGACATTTGGGCAAAACGATATAGCACTTAAGCGCTCAGAAACGTCCTCTCAAATATTTTAGTTATTAGAAAATGAGAAACATCTGGCAAACCTTGGATCTCACTCTACAACAACTGGAAAAAAATATTTTTTTGCACATATCCCAACATAAAAATAATTACTGGTTGTCAGTAATAAGTAAATCGATAGTTCAACCACAGCGATGATTCTTTTCTGTACATACGAGTAAATCGAATGCTTATACATACAACAGTACAATGAACTATTATGTCTGTAAAAAATTCAGAAGGGAGTGTGTGTCTACCTGTCTGGTCTGTGTTTATAAAAATAAGGCCAGCATTAAAGCAAACATCATGAGTATTCGACTGTGCATTTACTCAAATAGAATTAGCAAGTTACACGAATACGTTTTTGCAGTTGTTGTTGCATTAAAAAGCAATAAAACTAGAGAAATATCATTATTGAATGATGTTAACTACCTGAGAGTCCGCTTTATTCAAATTTATTTGGAGTCCCCTGAAAAATTTGAGCTGAGTCTAGGTGAACAAAAATATCAGTGCATTCACAATTTTGTGTTAGAACAAAAGAATAATCTTCATGAGCTAGATATAGAGGATGGAAGTATCCTCATACCTTGAAAGTTCTCATGAGTCATGAATTTTACTGGCTATTTTATAGAATATGGCCATTCATAATTTTTGTTCCTCAATATCTCAGATAAAACGAAACCCACCGAAAAGAATTGTTGCGGCCATATGCAATATGCATAAAAATCCTCATGCAGAATTTTGTGAACATAAAAAATTCAAGTGGAAATTAAAAAAAAAAAAGTTTCATTTTTCTATAAAAAAATATCCGATTGAAATAAATTTATTTTATGAATGAAAATATATAGACAGAATATTTATGCAGAATTTTGTGACCATAAAAATTCAATTGAAATATTAAAAGAAAAAGTTTTATATTTACATAACAAGATATCCGATTTAAGTGAAAAATGTTTGTGAATGAAGACTGTTATACGGAACTTTCATGCAAAATTTTGTCGCAAGGTAATTCATTTCGGAAAAAAAAGTTGAAAAGAAGAATCTCTATATTTCCATAACAGGATACCCGATTTAAATTAAATATATTTAGTGAATCAAGACTCATATACAGTATGTTCATGCAGAATTTCAAGAGGACCGTATCAGAACCATAGAATCTAATTTCTTTAGTTATTTTATTTTAACATATTTTATTTTTTGAATAATATCCAGAATATAATTCCGATTGTGCTGAGATTCTGCATCTATATATTCGGTATCAATCTCAATTCCACGTTTAATTTGAGGTAATTGTTTTATTGCTCCACATAAGAACGAGTGCTCAAAAGCTCTCAGGGCTTTTCTTACATTTTTTGAATCCTAAAAATGGTTTGCATTACAACAACGTCTCCTACAATAGATTATGGAAAATTCCTATGGATTCTCGATTAAATTTGGGTAGCATTACATTTAATCAAATATTTCAATTATTAGATTTATTATATGACGAGAAAGAGATATTCTTCTCAACTCACGCAATAACTACCAGGACAAACGGAGCATTCGCCATTTTGTTACACTTACATCGGTGTAGGGTGAAAAACATTTTTTGTGTCCTTGTCCCATTGGGAAAATGCAAATTCAAATTCTATTCTCCTGAAAACTATCGGTTTCATTGAATTATGATGTCGACAACTCAGGGTTTGGATTTCGAAGCAATATAACTACATTAATTGATTATGTTATTCTGAGATTTCTATTCGAATATAAGAACAAAATTGCCTCTCAGGATTTTCGAATTTCAATGAAAGTTCTTATAATATGATACCTAGAATATATCTCCCTAAAGGACGTGTTAAGAAGGGCTTCAGCCCTGATGAAATTTCACCAATTTTGCTGAAAAACTGCAGTCAGTATATCGCTAAGCCACATGCGATCATCTTCAATCGGTCACTCGTCACTCGTCTCTCCTGATATCTGGAGAGTGTCGAAAGTTTTTTATATTCATAAGAACGAACATGAAGACATGATTAACAATTATCGCCAACTAACCATTCTAACCACTATACCCAAACTGTTTGAGGGATTGGTTCATGAGTTTTTATCGGATCATTTAAAAAATCTGATAGATTAAAATCAACACGGGTTTATCAAAGGGCGGAGTTTGGAGGCTAATCTTCTTAGCTTCATTGAATCAATCAATGAGGACTTCGAGAATCGTTGACAAGTTAATGCGGTCTACACCGACTATAAAAAGTGTTCGACGAAATAAACCATCAAGTTTTGTTCCGGCTACTCGCTGAATTGGTGTATCGGTTAGCTTGTTGAGATGGTTTCAATCCTACATTTTGAATAGTTCTTAGTTTTTTCTTAGCTTCTCAGTTTTCATATTGGAGAATGAGGCCTTAGAAGTCGTCTCCCGATTCATCATCAGACCATCTCAAAATTGTAACTTTTCACTTCATTGTCACCTATTGTTAATATGCTCCTTGGAAAGTTTGACTTTCAGTTCTTCCTCCCAAAACTTCTCGAGCTCCTCAGATTCCAACCCTGCCCTCAAGCAAAGATCGTCAAGCCTAGCAACGGCTGCATTCTACCTCCCGTAAATTGAGTGGAGGCGCCATAAACCAGACGAGACAGTATCGGTCGCACATCAGCGCTACGTGGCCCACATCGAAACTATGCATATAAGTGGATGAGGCCTGCGAAGGCGTTTTCCAATTGAATTGGCTACCTTCTGGCGAAGGTGGCCGTTTCACTTCATATCTCCTGGAGAGATTTATCGAAAAGCGATGGAGCATTTGGAGATTGAAAACTCACGCTGAATATTTCAACGGATGTTGAGTGTGGAATCGACTATTCGATACAATAGGGATGTCGCATATGGAGTTGGAAAGGATGAGGATCTTTTTTGATGGTGCGCCAGTTGGTTGCAGGCGTGGAGAGCGTTGATGTTAGGTTTTTCGGGAGTTTATGATGACAATTGCATAAACGATATTTTTCATTTTAGAGTTTCTAGTGGTTCAATCCTATCATTAATGAAAAATTTGAAAGAAGCCTAGACGTAAAGCGAGAAGAGAAGGATGATACAAATTTGCTGAAAGCTATTGATTTCAATTGATCTTTATGAAGAATTCAAATATTGATAAATATTCGAATTTCGGTGACCACCAGTTACGTACTAGATTTCGCTGTCATTGTGTTCCTTGAGTCTTTTTGGACAACATTATTGAAACAAACAGATAGCGGTCTGTCTTAGTTAAGAAAATATGGACCCCAAAGTTCCAAAATGTTGCATCGTCACGTCACTTTTGTCATTATAAAAACACGAATTCCCTTTCATTTCAGGTATATTACAATAATTAATGCAGAAACATAGAAATTGTGGAGGCACCACATATTCACAAGTTTTAAGGAAATTCCGCCTTTTTTAATGATAGATTTGCGCGAATATAATACGATACCTTTCTGTAAATCCCGTCATCTTTGATATGTCACTCGCCGAAGGACGGAGCAGTGATGTCAAATTTACCATGAGAACGCCGGGATTCCCTTATAATTTGTGGATATGTGATGCCTCTAGAATTTCGATGTTTCTGCATTAATTATTGAATATTCCTGAAATGAATCTGATCGAATAGTTATTTGAGAGTTCGAAGTAGATTTAAAGATTAAATTGGATAATTATAAATGACTTGGATCTTGTTTTGTTAGAATCAGTTGTTAAACAATTCATTTGTTCATTTTATGCTGGGTTATTGCAGCCCCGATTTTTCTGGATCAACAAACTGTTGACTGATGGTATGGTACGATTTTTTGGTTCGTTGATCTTTATTAGCTAGTTACATTAGCTCTGATAATATTATCATATGTTGAATGGTTGAATGGTTCTTAAAATAGAAAATTGGAAAGAGTGAAACCGGCTTATGTAATCGAAAGAAAATATTGTAAAAATATCAAATACATTGACCGGCAAAATAATCGATTTTTCACCCTAAATTTAGAGCCACCCATGGTGTGTTCCAGTTCTTTCACCGTGTCATTTCTCATTTCATCATCAATAGTTTTTAGTAAAATATTAAATTGAGCTAAACGTCCTACACCATGAATAGTGGTGGTTGTCGGGTTATAATGAAGTCAAATTATATTGGTTGTTTGCTCTTTATTGATATCCTTAGCTTTCGCCTTCTAATTGTGGGGCATCCTCAGAGGTCTGTGGGTTGAAAAAAGGAAATTAAAAATTTATAGAACCTGTATTGAAAATTTTGGTAGGTTCTCAACTTACTCAATGTGAGCTCAACCTTTTAGCTGTAGGTATATTCTTCACCAACTGCAATGAAACGTTGATAATTTTACAATAAACGCTTGTCAACACTTAAAAACATAAAAATACTACAAAGACACCACACAAATGCGGCCGCCGATTGTGACATATAACCTCTTCATACGCAATGTTTACGAAATTTTGTAACATAGATAAAAAACTTATAGGTTATGAAACCACAGAACCAAGACATGAAGATAATTTTCTTATTCTTATAGCTTATGACTATGTTATGTTAAGACCTCAAAATCTGTGAAGCAAATGAATGGTATCATACTTAGGTCTCCTGTATCACACCAAATTTCTCCTAAATGTTCTGCTTGTGGATCTCTTATTATTTATTGCCTCTATCAAATTGCAGTAAATGGGATTAGCGTAGTTGGTGTCGCCCATGATATTGACATTGTGCCCGTTATATTGAATCTCCATGAACTCTAAGAAAAGTCGTTTTTCTTGGTTCGGGCAAGTTCTCACCACCTTAAATTCTTCAAAATTAAACTTGTGTCCTGTTTCTACAGTGTGTTTGGATAGCCCGCAAGCTGGTTTCATCATATTGCAGTCCTTTTTGTGTTCACCTATTCTTGTGCTTAATCTTCTTCCAGTTTGTCCAACATATTCTCCTTCACATAGGCCACACTTTATTTATATATAACATTTATTCTGTCTAACGGTTTGCATCCATCTTTGGTTTTAGTATATAAGATCTTATCAAGAGTGCCATGTACTTTTTCGAAATTTTTATGGTATCTATTCCTGAGAAAACGGAGATTAAGTTGTCGGTGAGATCAGGGATGTAAGGTGATAACCCGACAACCACCTCTATTCATCATAATTAAAAGTCGATAACAACAAAATGGTAAACGTACACCAGTATTACAACAAATTCAACTTAATATTCTGACCTAATGCAATTCGTCTTGGCATGTCCTCAGTAAGGTTTTGAATCAATTAGAGCATCACTGAGCTGCAGCAAATATTCAGGAGGTGGTACGCGAGATCGAATTTTCATCCCAACAGAATCCAAACATGCTCAATTGGGTTTAAATCTGGTCTTAGAGCAGGCCAGTTGAATGCTTGGATATCAAACTCTGCTAAATACTCCTGGCAATCCTATCCACATGCGGTTGACGTGGTCGGGCATTATGAAGCATTAGCACGAAATCGTCTCCAATAAACGGTGTTTTGAGGTTGAATCAAAGCCAAAGCGAAATTGTGGAGTTTAATGATGCTCTGAAAACTCGGTATCTTCAACAAAAATTGAGCTATCGTTATGAATAAAAACCTGAATTGTCAATACAAGATGTGTCTTGATGATGAGAAAAAATAGACGGTTAAACAACTGGAACACACCAGGGGTGGTTCTAAAGTTAGGGTTAAAAACAGATTTTGTTTCACTCTGTACAAAATGACGTTCACCAAGTTTTCTTCAAATTCAAAACTATTGTTTGATTAAGGATGACCATATCTACAATTGAAAAAAAAATCCAATCGAATAGAACTTGAAATAACATATTTATGAATCAACAAACTTCATCGATTTCTGAGTAGATCGATTATTTTGCTGGTGAGTGTATTAAAAATTTTCATTTTCGTTCTTATCAGATATTGAGTCTACTATTAATTCGAGTAGGAAACCTTCAAATCCTCAAACACCACTTGACATTTTTCAAAAATTAGTGAACCGAGCCGAGATATTTCGGCCACCCATGTATACCCTGAAAATTTCAAGCCTCTAGGAAGAACATTTTACAATAATCAATATAATCATTGTTTGTTGAATCCAAAACATTTCCTGATGATGAATAGAGAATCAATATTTTTCAATATTTAGACTCAGTTTCATTGTTTGTTGTTTGCTCACTGGATCACGAATATCAACTGAATCTCCCTCTGTGACGAAAAATCAATATCATATTCTCCATTCACGAAAGCAGAGCACAATAATCACGAAACAAAATGAAAGACAAGTCCTCATCTAATTCTTGAATCTGTCTAAGCGGCACCTTCACTTTCGACGACAACCTTCAGGTGACTAAATTCCCTGTTTTTCCCAGGTCACATGTCAAGCGCGATTCTCCGGAGAACCTAGTCCCCCCTGCCTCTGAAAATAACAGATTTTCCTCGTCGTTGTTTTCGGCATTCTTATTATCCGGCCTCTATTCTCTTCGGAAAATATTCATTTCAGCATTCGCGTCCCCTCAAGGAATATTGTTTCTTGTGAACACAACAGCATCCTGATAATATTTTCCTACCTTTATTGGGAGTAGGCAGTCAGGGAGTCTCAGCGACTGAAACTAAGGGCTTCTTGTTTTTCGAGTTTATCTTGTTGAAGGAACGCGTAGTCACACGCAGGATAAAGGTGTCTTTTTTTGTTGTTTCCTTGTTATATAGGGCAATAATGAAGGATGTGTAGGTGTGTTTGTTGTGATGGAAAACGAGAAGAATTGTTTTATTGAAAGTCAGAAGGAAGGAAACAGAAACTGTTTGCACTGCAAAGTTTACTGTTACTGAGGATATTGATCGTAACAACGATTTAGATTAAGAATGAATTGTGACTTTCAATATTCGTTATTGACATTATATTTATTTGTAGAAAACATTTGTACAATAAAGTAGATATAGACAGCTTTTGAAGGGATTAGAAAAGTTAACTTATCATATTTTGATGTCAATAGAGAATTCATTTATCACCTAAAAATAGATAAGCTTCCGAGAAATAAAATCTCGTTACACAATAGAAATATTGATCAATTTTGACAGTTATTGAAAAAGAATCATCACTGATATTCTTGTCGAACATTGGCTCTACCATATCCACAAGGTACTTCATATAAGCAATTTTTTGTTCTTCTCATTTTCCTACGAAGTTTTGCTTAAGTTTAACATTGGGTGCGTTCAGAAGCACTCAACTGTTGGCAACAGTTGAGTTAGTTGAGAAAGCGATAGCGTTCAGCGAAATCGCTGACAAATCGATGTTTCTCAGCAGATGTCGATTTCTGGCAGCGGTAAAAATTTGCGCTTTGTTACTCATCTGACCGCAGAGACATGCGGATATACCCATTATTTTGTGATTTGTTCATGTTTAGGCTTTTTCAGTTGAAATTTATTGAGGAGTATTTTGGTTACTGCGTATTTTGAAAATGTCAATCAAAAAAGGCTGCAATTTAATTATGTCTGAAGAAAACCAACAACCTGTTGTTGAAAATAACAATAATATTATTTTATGGATAAAGCCGGTAAATACATAATTTGGTCTTAATAGATATCGAATTGATTCCTAAATTGAACTGTGATTTTGCTGACGATTTTTGAAATCATCGAGCGTATAATTTGGTATGACTTTCTCATAATAATTTTCATTTCTAACTGATTTCACTCTTTCAGGTTCAACTAAATTTGTTGGTTGTATTAAGTCAGCTATAGCAGCGGTAATTCCTTCAAAATCAAACTCATCGTCCATTAATTCTGCTATAAGCAACCTCCGCATATAATTATTTTCCATTATTATGATTATTTTAAATACACTCTTCAATTTATAATCTGCAAGTACCTACAATCACAATAAGTTTCTCAACTGTGTATCAAAAATAAGGTGTTATTTATATATCACAAAGATAAAATAAATATCTTTGATATATCCCGATATGTCAGATTTGTGAATCACTCAGCGATGCGTTCAGAAATTTTCATCCGCTGAACTCAACTCTACTCAACTGATTTCTGCTTTATGCCAACAGTTGAGTGCTTCTGAACGTACCCATTAGCTGGTTGTTCAGAAGATCTTAAGATCAAATTGATACAAGGTCTACTTAGCGTTGATCGCCCCATCTATAATTTAATCTTGACTTCACTCAGAAATGTTTTTACTTTGCACTTTTTTCTAATTCTTCAAATTTTCTCATATAACCCGTTTGCTAATGGCATTGAGTACATTTGATATAATTTGTGTTGGTTTGGTCTGGCCTGTATTTGTTGTGGTTCTATACTTATAAGGTCTCTATTCTCTTTAGAAAATATTCATTTCAGCATTCGCGTCCCCTCAAGGAATATTGTTTCTTGTGAACACAACAGCATCCTGATAATATTTTCCTACCTTTATTGGGAGTAGGCAGTCAGGGAGTCTCAGCGACTTCAACTAAGAGCTTCTTGTTTTTCGAGTTTATCTTGTTGAAGGAACGCGTAGTCACACGCAGGATAAAGGTGTCTTTTTTTGTTGTTTCCTTGTTATATAGGGCAATAATGAAGGATGTGTAGGTGTGTGTATCGTGATGGAAAACAAGTAGAATTGTTTGATTGAATGTCGAAGGGAGAAAAGAGAAACTGTTTGCACTGAAAAGTTTACTGTTACTAAGGATATTGATCATAACAATGATTCAGATCGAGAATGAATTGTGACGTTTAATATTTGTTATTGACATCAGACATCAAATTTATTTGAAGAAAACATTTGTACAATAAGGTAGATATGAACCGCTTCCGAAGGGATTAGGAAAAATAACTTATTATATAATTCATTCATCGCCTAAAAATAAACAATACACAAATTCCGAGACATGAAAATTCGCTGCACAATGAAAATATTGATCAATTAAAAAAGAAGAATCTATGAAATTCTTGTAAAACATTGGCTCTACCATATCCACGAGGTACTTCATACAGGCTATTTTTCGTTTTTCTCATTTTTCCACCAGGTTTGGCTTAAGTTCAACTTTAGCTGGTTGCACAAAAGATCTCAAGCGTTGATCGCCCCATCTATAATTTAATCTTGACTTCACTCAGAAATGTTTTTACTTTGCACTTATTTCTAATTCTTCGAATTTCTCATATAACCCTTTTGCTAATGGTATTGGGTACATTTGATATCATTTGTGTTAGTTTCGTCTGGCCTGTATTTGTTGTGGTTCTATACTTATTAGGTCTCTATTCTCTTCGGAAAATATTCATTTCAGCATTCGAGTCCCCTCAAGGAATATTGTTTCTTGTGAACACAACAGCATCCTGATAATATTTTCCTACCTTTATTGGGAGTAGGCAGTCAGGGAGTCTCAGCGACTTCAACTAAGAGCTTCTTGTTTTTCGAGTTTATCTTGTTGAAGGAACGCGTAGTCACACGCAGGATAAAGGTGTCTTTTTTTGTTGTTTCCTTGTTATATAGGGCAATGATGAAGGATGTGTAGGTGTGTGTATCGTGATGGAAAACAAGTAGAATTGTTTCATTGTCTGTCGAAGGAAGAAGAGAAAATATATTTGCACTGTAAAGTTTACTTTTAGTGAGAATATTGATCATAACAATGATTCAGATTGAGAATGAATTGTGACGTTCAATATTTGTTATTGACATTAAGTTTATTTGTAGAAAATATAAGTACAATAAGGTAGATATGAACAGCTTTCGAAGGAATTATATTTTGATGCCACTAGAGAATTCATTCATCGCCTTAAAATACACAATAAGAAATTTCTGAGAAAAAAACTCTCGTTACACAAAGAAAACATTTTTGTGATCATTTTTGACAGTTATTAAAGAAGAGTCATTATATTATTATTTTTATTGCAGAAAGAATAAGAAGAATTTGTTCCAAATTTAACATGAGAACTGTTTTCAAAACACAAAATGGTTGGAGATCTATTCTAACCAGAACGAAACCAATGAATGAGACACAAAAATCGAAAAATTGTGTTCAAGATTTTTCCTGTATATGTGGAAAATCTTATACAGGAGAGACATCAAGAACTCTAGAGATAAAAAAACGGGAACATAAGAACAACATCAAAAATAGAGTCATTACAAGATCACAAATCGCTGATCATGTATCTTCAAATAGCGCAGATCATATTACGATGAACTGAAACAACACAAAGATCCTAATGATGAAACCTGATAATTAAAAACGGAAAATTAAGGAATCTACATGTATTTCGTTAGATGAAGTAGATGATTTGGCAAATTGTTCTGTTGAAATAGATCGTTTTTGAAGTGATTTCAAAATTTGAAGGAAAAAATGACATCAGGAAATTTCAATATTAAATGAATCAACATCTCTATGTGTTGGCAACTTATGATGCCAATTAAACTGCAAATGAAAAACACACAATTCTGAAGATTTTACAAGTGTGTCCGAAGAAGGTGTCTGATATAGACACCGAAACGTTACATTATCCTTTTCATTTATTTCCTTTTTCAGGTTTACTGTTTGGCAACAATTTTTTCGAAACAAATTTGCTCCTGACAAATAAAATCAAACATTTTTTGGAGAAGCACTTCATCTTAATCAAATTTTTTTTAATTATTTCTTTTTTATAAGATCAAAGTGCTACAAGGTCTACTTAGCTTTGATAGCCCCTTCTTTAATTGAACTTTACTTCACTCAGAAATGTTCTTACATTGCACTTATTTCTAATTCTTCAAGATTTCTTAGATAACTCTTTCACATAAGTATAGTATCAAGTACATTATATTATACAGGGTGTCCCGAAAACAATGGATAAGCCTGCAACTATAGATAGACACTGTCGTGGTCTAACTTAATCCAAATTTTGACCTTAATGAAAATTCCTCGGTTTCGGAGATATTCATGGTTTTCGTATTTTCAGAAAATTTCCAAGTGCGATTAGTTTTTCGAGTGCCATTTTTACAAATGGAGAGGTATTTCGTTATGTTTTTTTTTTAATTTCACATGATATAGTTTAGCTGTCGGAAACAAAACTTAAATTCATCAAACTAGTGTAAAAAGTTAGAAACTCGTGAATTACAAAGAAAAATTGATAACTAAATGAAATTTCCTTCAAGTTTGATGAGCTACAGTGTAAAAAAATTGTAGGACGCCCCTGGTAGACATCATCTTAAAAACTTGCTCAGTTATTGCAGATTCCAAAAAGGTATCATACAGCTAGGCATTCTGTATTTTTTCATTCTCGTAACTACTTGATTACCAAATAGTCGAAAAATTTCGAAAAACTGTTTTTGTTGTAATCGTTATTCTGAGCTCATGTGTTAATGTAAATGTATGATTATACCTAGCTATTCTGATTTGTTTAACCTTATGGTTATTGTTCAATAGCAAAAGTATGAATCTTTCAAAGAACTTTAATACTATTACCAAATTACTATTCATTAGAAATGAATGAAGAATGCAAAATAAAACAATAAGTTCATTATTCATATCGAACATTTATTCATAATAAATGTTCAAATTGACGTCCTCGCGCCCTTATACAAGCTCTACACCTTTTAATGAACTCACTTTTAATGCGACGTTTTAATTTGAGCCGCTGCATTTTGAATACGAATTGAATCTTCAATCGAAGATATTGGCTTGGAGTAGACTAGATCTTTTAGGCACCCCAATAAAAAAAATCCAGGGGGTTTAAGTCCGGTGATCTCGGGGGCCATGAAAAGGGCCACCTTTGAGGGTATTTTGCATTCAGGTGATTTTTCACTCTTACTGCGTAATGATCTGTGTTATTATTGTTCTATGCAAGCAAAGTTTCATTTTTTACGAATAAATTTAAGCTATGAATGACTGAACTCATTGTTTGATTTCGAAATCTTCATTCATTTTCAATGAATAAGTATTTGGTACTAATTCGTTTTATTTTTTCCATCGAATAGTAATTTGGTAATAATTCGTTTTATTTTATTTGTAATGAATATTCCACATACCTCTATTGTAGCAACACAGTGTATTTTTTAAGTTGATACTTTTCTTTTAACACTGTACAGAATGTAAGAAAATAAGAAATTTTGTCAAATACAATTAGGTCCGTTAAGGTTTTCGAGATACAGGGTGTGGTAGGTAAGTTTTTTTGATTTTTCTCAACTTTTTCTTGGAATAGGCATTTTTCACGAAGTCATTAGAGATCGTCCCGATCCCCTCAATTTTTTTTCAATGAGAGCATATCCAGCAGACATAAATATCGGGCTCTTCACTAAATATTCTACTCTCTTCGAGAATCATGATGAAAAATTTGTAACTAACTTATGTCAAATGACATAACCGGAAAAATGAATAATAGGAATCCTGCAAACAATGTTTTAAGCTTAAAACTCCTCCATTGAAGATCCCAATCTCAGGTATTCCGCTGCTGTAAAAATATCAACCATTCCATCATAAAAATTATATTCATCCATCGCTCGAAAAATGAGCATTTTTCCATTCAGACCCAATAAAAACTCTCACTCGCAAACCTAAAAAAGCAATGAAAATGGCGAAATTAAAACCGTCCGCGTGCCATCTTTCGTTGTAACTGACTCGCATCTAGGAAACGACGACAAAACTTCAAGAACATAATAACAGATCGAGCCAAGTACCTCGTAATGAAAGAAACCGCACGAGAAAAGCTATTTAGCTGAACTTCAACTTTTTAATAATCTCTAAAACTGGGATATAAACTTCCTGTAGGGAGATCCAGAGGGATGTCTTTCTCTCCTCTATATTTTTTGTCGAAACATTACTTACATTAGTTTGAACCCATGGAGATTGAATGCGCTTTCGATTTTGCAGTAATAGACATAATGAGGGGGATCATACAACGTAATTAACTTTTATTTATTTCTCCGCAATTGACGAGGTGGACATAATTCATTACATAATTGATCAGAGTTGAGTAGAAACCTAAAACTTCAATTTGTTATTAACAAATTAAAAAAGCATACAGTTGGCAACGTAAACATGTCAGATAGATGATTCTAATGGGCCCCACTCACTTCGTTCTTCTCCGGTCGGGTAAAACTGCCGCAAAAACGAAGTGTATGGGCTAAAAACGGCGCACTTACCCGACGTTGCAAATTTCAGACGAGGCCTGATTTTCGTCCGTTCTCTTGACGTTTTTAACCGTCGGGTAAAAACGGCGGAGAAGAACGAAGTGAGTGGGGCCCTTAAGAATGAAAAATATATGTTGGCAATATCAGCAGATTTGGGTTAGCAGTGTTGTTGATAAAAGAAAATGCTCAGATCGACAAAAAACCTAGTAAGGCCACAAGCGTGATGTCAATAGAATGAATTTGAGGACAAGATATACAGGCAAATGTTTGTTTTTGTTTTGAAATTTGACAATCCAAAGGCAGAGTCCTGTTTTTAGGGGTACTGAAAAAGGAATATAAATAAATGATTTTTTTTAGTTATAAGACGCATCCACCTTATGGTTATTAGCAGCGGTATATCATCAAGATACTTACAGGTTCACAAAATAAACGAAACATACCCATAGTCAACCAACGCTAATGCACTCAACTCTGGAATCTTGCTTTCTGTGAACAATTGTGTTTTCTGCAAGTCTTGAAAATAATACACTATTTCGGAATTTTTCTGAAGTAAATGAACTTCAATATCAATTCAAGGAGTATTAAAATGTAGGATCACGAAAGTTGTCGCGAATTTCTCGGAATCATGAAAATAACGAAAGTTAGGGTAATGTTTATGAACACCAGGGAAGAATATAAACATAGCGTTCTTGTCCTCATTTTTGCACATCTGTCAGGGCCTATCTAGGTAGCTATGTATTTTAATGATCTGGGAAAAAGTTAGCAACGTTTTTGTGTGTTTTTAGATTTTTGACTTTTGAAGAGGTGAGATTAAATTTTACAGTACAATCGAATAAAGTGCTCCGAGGCACTTGAACTGTAGCATTCCGCGACTCTACTTCAACTTGTTGTTGTTTTTAATTAGAACAAGAGTTTCCTAGAAGACCAAAAGATATTGATGACGATGAATGTCCTGGAGATGCAACAGTTTCAAAAAGCGAAGAAATCATCAAAACAGTGAAGTAGTCATTTTTGTATTGAGTGCGTAAAATAAGTGTTTTTTTTTGGCACATGAGAGTGTCAAATTTTGGACGAGACCGCAGGTCGAGGCTGAAAATTCCCTCGAATGTGCCATGAAAACACGAATTCTATAAGCACGAAATACAAACAACATTTTTTGTACAACTGTGAATGTGAATTTATATCGTCTGAAATAATAACTAAAGAAAATGCTTCCAGTAAAATAAGTTTTTCTGTGACGGGAAAAAATTGACATTTTACCTATATCTCTTGATAGGTCACAAAATATAACTTTTTACGAAATTACTTTTTTCTCTATGTCTCCTAGAAAAAAATACTCTCTTTTCACGAAATTACTCTTTGCTCTATGTCTCCGGGAAAAAGTGAGTAAGTCATATTTCTTTCACTGTTAAATGGTCGTTATTCCTAGTCACTATAGTACCGGACTTTTTTGAGTAATCATTTACGCATCCGTTGTGATGAAGAAAAGTCAATATCTTTGGACAATTGTAAAAAAATTGTTTTGAAAAATCTTCGAATTACTATATTATTAGGTAAGTTGCGGAGAATATTGGCATACCAATCGGCTCATACCAGTTCATATAAGAAATATAATTGAAAGTTTATTTGGTAGGGTTCAGTATTCGAACGTATTGAGAGAATATTTATGTAGGCTATCACTTGTCGTGAATGATCCTAATTTATTATTTGAGGTAATCGGTGCGAGAAAATTCGAAATTCAATTGAATTGATCGTTGTTACTGCTATAACGATAATTGCATATCATGAAATGTAGATATATAAATATTATTAATTGGCATATGTGTGGTTTTCATACGTTTCATTACTATAGCTTGTTATTGTATGATATTGGCATTAATTATTAGACCAATCCTACGTGTTTTGAGGTATAAACTAGCGAGTTCAGTAGTAGGACGATTGGATGATGAATGAATGAAGGAATCATTTTGATATCATCTTCAGGCATCACTGCATTGACATTCCTACTGGTCGAAATATTGGAGAACTGAAGAACTGAGCTCTTTCAACTATACACCTAATTATTTAGTAGTATTCAACTCTTGATTTCATTCCACAAATCAGTACATTGGAAAATTTTGTTGTATCTTATTTACAATACCTACATTTATTTTCCATGAATTGTTTTGGGGCTCAATCAAGATCAAAAGATTTCAAATCATCAAAGAATATCTTGTTAGCTCATGCGAAAATCAAAAACAAAACCTTGAGTGCAAATTTTAGTTTTTAAATTATCAGTTGAAATTCGAACTTAGGATTGAAGTGTTTGCACATTTCTTCAACCTTGATGCTGTCAGGTGAAAAAATCTTTATTTCAACATATATGGAATGTAAATTCTCTAAAGCTCTTCATGAGTCTGAGCATTTCAACTGTCATTACTCTCCTTCAAAATCAAAGCAGAGAAAGAAATTTTCGGAATAACAAAAGTCATGAAACCTTTCAACAAATTTATACCGAACATTCATATTCTATTTTCAGAAACACTTTTTGCGATTATCCTCATACAGCCCCAATGAAAATTTTCAGGAAGCGTTAGAATTCCAAAGACGAACTTTGGGTGGTATTCCGCTTGCACGAGAGATACACACATTTGAAGCGCATAACTTAATTTTCTGATGTTATTTAATGTGTTTTATAAATGAATATCTGAGAAAAAATTGGAAGTCTGCCCTTCTCAATCAATAAATTGAATATAAATAAAAAAAATTTATGGTCCAGCGAAAACCACGGGGAGATGTCTCTCGGCAAAAAACTTGAACTCGAATATAACTCTGGAAATGAAGTTACCTCAAATGAAATTCTCTCAGATGATTCCCTACTGCTATATGATTATCATTCTTCGTATTCTTCATGTATTTATTGAGAAATTTTGGGAAAATGGAACAAAGCGAATTCAGAATGAACTTCGAATTCAAACCAGAAGTAGAATTTTCTGTGAATTTTGAATAGGTAATAAAAGTCCAATCCAATCCAATAGTTCACATGAAATTGATTTTTGTTCAGATCTCTCCAAAAACTAAAGTTTCGTTGTCGTTCAAAATATATTCTGAAATAAAGCACACATGAAAGATAATAAAATTGCATGGGTCATTTCTTTCCCAATTATGGATATCTCAAAGTAATCATTTGTTCCATCTGCTTGTGAATGTTTATCGAACTTAATTATATAGTTGGAATCGAAATGATTCTAGCAAACAAAACTTTTGTTGGAATGAAAGTTCTCGGTTGGGCCCTCATCGTCTACCAAAGTTTACTTTGTTCATATGTCAGAAAACTAAAACAATTGAAATATCCTTCAATTTTTTAGACGATGAAATACAAAACGTTCTTATCATTTTTCGCTGCGCGTACTACTCGATTCGAGTACCTTAATTTGCCTACCTTACTGGTTTATTCAGGCCAATTTCATCGCTCAAACAAAGAGAAATGAATAATTCACATAGGATTATGTATTATTGCTCGAAACGTTGTACATCTTTCGAATATACCACTGTTTCAACTGTAAGGCAAGATACTCTCTCTGTTTTCATTGAATTTCTTATGTTTCCGATGTGAATTCATAAACCTGTATATCCCCAATGAAATTCTTAAAAAGCTCTAAAAATCCACGGTTCCAAACGAGACATCCTCAAAAATAATAAACCATAGAGGATGCAGAGTTTAAGCTCACTAACATTTCCACAGGGTGGAAAGCGACAAACCCGCTTTTTACATGGCCTGCGCTGACGTCAATCCCGAATACCGTAGAAAGATAAAACAGTGAAAGGACACATTCAAAAAGCGGCGAGCAAGTTCAAAAGGTAGCAGTAATCTTCCGCCTAAAAATGAAATGTCCAATTACCTATTCAGGTCGTAGGAAGCACTAAATGAATTAAATATTTCCGTTCGCTCTTTCGGTCTCTTCATCATCGTGGTTGCGGAATGGCCTTAGAGGCCTCAGTAATTTGATTCCCATATGTGCCATGAAGATGCCCTTTTGGGGTAAATGGGGCAGGATGTCAAGAGATTTGACAGGGTAGGAAGGGTCGTAATTTTTGATTTGATGTTATAAATAATATATTTGTTTGCGCAAATCCTGCGGAATTCGAGGATGTCACAGTGAATTTGACATGACAGGCAGAAATTACAAAGTAATAATAAAACAGCACCAAGAAATGTGTAATGACTGAAAAATCTATCTTCCTCACCTCCCGAGAGGAATGCTGTTGCTAGTTTAAAAATTGAACTTCCATAGTAGGATACTTACTCTTTCTAGTTCAGATTTCAACGGATATGAATTGAAACTGATTAGGGATAACGCCTGAGGTTCTTCTATCCAGTTTCTTTCAAGAACAGAATATTGCCTTATAGTGTCGTTTGATACTATCATGTAACGTTTTAACTTAACACTATTCCAGCTTGAGGAATATGAATATATGAAATCGATAAATGATCTTATGTGATGAGGAAAAAACTGTGCACTACCTATTAAAATTGCGTAAGAGTAAAGAATTTGCACCAAACAGGACTCTTTTTACAGACTTTATTCGGAGATGGGTGAGAATTGAGTACCTACTCTGAAAAAATAATTATTGAACAGAAATGAACTGATTCAACAACCATAACTATTATGTTTTGATATAATATGTACCTATATTATGGATGAATCGTTTCTTTGTATTCAGTTTTAAGGACCATTGTAATCATAAGCGAGTACATATTTTTGAGTTTGTCCTGTCATGTACTCCATTGAATAAATAATAAATAAATAATAAATAAACTCAATCATATCGGACAAGAGTTATGCGGAAAACACTACAGAAGTTTCAAGAGTACAGAGGGCGAATAACCACTGAAGATAGTGTATACACACTATCTGTGGAAGTCTTAGAAAGAATAAGTTATGCCTACTCCCTGGCATTCTCACAGAAAATTTTCTGGCGAGGAAGCATAAGATGAGAATGTGCTTAATATGAAGATTTTGTGGAAAATGGAGAAAACCTGTTTAATTATAGAATGCCTGCTCGGAGAAGGTCTTGGACAGGAGAATTATAGAAGGAACGCAGGTTAAGCCTCTTTGATACTGGAGCTGTAGAGTAGTTGCAAAAACAGCTCTGATGGGCAGTACAATAGATCTTAAGGTAGCAGTACAATATAACCATAAAATCTACAATTATACAGTTCATATGATTCGAATCATTCTAGAAAAGGTCGAAATTACGAACTCAGAATATAAAAAAGGGAACAGCTTTCTTGAGAATTTCAAATTTCAGAATTGTCTTTTCCACAAGTAATAGTTTTTATGGTCGTACGTGACCTAATAAACCAGAAAAACTCTTCAATTCGAATAGAACAGAATCAAAACCAACTTTACCCATATTTTCATAACCTACAAATTCAAATAAACACGTACAATCCCCCCCTAGCTTAAAATCTCGATATGCAGTTGCAGCATGTACCAAATATAAATTATTCTAATTTATAACGCGAGCAAATTATGTTTAATTTTTTTCTGTCCCGTACGCGAGCACTAACAGAGTGATAAACCTGACTGGATAGATGTCAGGAGGTAGACTCGTGCAAATGCTAATTTCTGTTAACGAATGGGATTATTTCGTCAGTCAAAAATTGAGAAAAATGTAATTGAATACTTGAACCAAAATGAACTGATTCTACTACTCGGTGCTATGAAGAAGGAAAATGGGAGAAGAAACACACTATCTAAAATTTCAGGATAAACACAAATGTGACATAGTGATCCATTCTTAGAGTAAAGCGGCTGTCAGAGCATTAAATCTATATCATCGACCCAAAGTCAATATGAAGAATACCGAAAAATTGAAGTAGGAAAAACATTGGGGTTTCTCCAGGCAAGGTTCTTGGTCATTCAATAATCAAATGAAATAAAGAGGCTGACATACTATCCGAAATGAGCACAAACGCTACTTACTGGCACAGATCCTTTTGTGGTATACCTATAGACAAATGCACATATAAAAAAAAGTTTTTTTTTTTGAAAAAGAAGAAACTGAAAGAGAAGCACTCCGGATAAATCTTCTTGAAAGGGGTCATTTCAAAAAGATTCTTCAGAACTCCAAAAAGTATTTGGATCTCAGGAAGAATATAAGTTAGGGCCCTTCACTAGCTTTATGAGTAGGCATATAATAAAATATGATTAACAGAAACTAACGATTGTTGAATCCGTGGAAAATATAGTGTAACCAGTTCACCTAGTTACAGAGTGCGAAAAATGTCTTGGCAGCGAAATGTAACTTTTTCAACAATCTTTAATTTAGCTTATACCAGAGGAATAATTTCAGAGAAGATCGAAATAGCGAACATCAGGAAAAATTGAATATCTCTAAAATAGAGTGGATATCTCTGGAACAGTGCAAATTTCAGAATTGTTTCCTTTCAGAAATTATCGTCTTCACGATCAACCGTGAAAAGTCTTTACTTCAAATAAACCATAGAACAACCAATCTCTTCCATATGTCCCAAACTCCACAAATTTGACCAACATATCACTGAACCCAACAAACACGTACAATCCCCTTTCGCTAAAATCTCGATATGCAGTTGCAGCATGTACCAATATAAATTATTCTAATTTATAACGCGAGCAAATTATGTTTAATCTTTTTTCTGTCCCGTACGCGAGCACTAACAGAGTGATAAACCTGACTGGATAGATGTCAGGAGGAAGGCTCGTGCAAATGCTAATTTCTGTTGACGAATGGGATATTTTGTCAGGATGGGGAAAAAGCTGTACGATGACTGGATTAAAAATGGTATACGTTGCATACCTAATTGTATCATCGGTGGAGTAACTTTTTTCGGCCTGGAAACACATCTGAATTTTAAACACTTTGATATCAGTTGAGCCTGAAAGGGAATTTTAAAGGGTTAGTACTATTTATTATGTTCCTTTGAAAGTGTCATGTTCTTAATGTGGGGGGTGTGTCGCGGAAATGGGAGGGAAATGTGGGATGAAACATATTTTATGGTAATTTTTGCGTTTAAATTTGGTCAGACCTTATCTGAAGGAATTTCTCAAAAGAGAATTTGCATAGAGGCAGATTGAATGTTTCATTCGTGACACTCAAGAGTATAAGAAAATATACGACTGAATGAGAGATCTCACAAATATATAAGGACTCCAGATTGATACTCAAAAATATCACCAAGTCATTTTAAAAGATTTCATCCTTACTCTCTCACGGTATTAAATAGTATATTTTAAATAGTCCAGTTAACCTCTTGTCGGTTTTGTTCAATTATCAGAGAAATTAAGTATTTGAATTACCCTATAGCTCCATTTCTTCATATTTAATATCACTTGAACTTTCATGGATATTATAATATGATAATTCAGTTTTCTGGATAGATATGAAATAACAAGGAATATTACCACATTCTGAAATGCGTTGAGTACCTACAAGATCAGTTCACTAAAAAAGTTGGTTACTCTATATTGTTTTATGTTCTTGTGAATAGTACTATAGAATTATCTAATGAGCATTGTTGGAAATTTATCTTTGTAAAAAACACTGTTTTACTACGTACCTATAGTTTTATTTGCTGTAAATTCCAGAAACTGAACTTTTCGTCTCTGTCGAAGGACAACCATAGGGGAAAACCAGGATAGATGCCCCACTTTTTGAATTTGCCTCATATTTTTGAAAATATTGATTTTATATGTGTAATTTCTATGAGTGTAGGAAGCCCCATTATTTGATTTGGAATACTGAGACTTTTCTCTGACATACCAATCCCAAATTGCACAATAGTTTGATTTTTGTAGAACCCTTTTTTTTGGGGATAGTTGCTTACAAGTACGGATAGTTGCCCCACCATGAAAATACTGGGAGGGATAGATGTCCCTCATACTGTGTGAACCAAAAACCTAACTAAATACATTGAATTTTCTATACCCAAAACAGCAACTTTATGTACGACATGGATCGAATTAACAACAATTGTGCATTTTAATTGAATTTCAAAAGCATATATTAAACGAAAAGTTGCATTCTTCATCACTACATAGTATGAAACAAAGTCGCTTTCTCTGTCCCTTTGTATGCTTAAATCTTTGAAACTACGCAACGGATTTTGATGCGTTTTTTTTAAATAATAGAGTGATTCACAGTAGGTTCATATGTATAATAACATACACTAAATAGTGGAGAAGTATGTGCTGTTATTTTTGAGGTTTCTAATGTGATGTCGTACCGTGCGAAGCCGAGGCGGGTCGCTAGTATAACATAAAGCATTATTCCACACATTCCTTATACATTAATTAAATAAAAAGTCTCAACAAAAATGATCAGGAATCAAGTTTAAAATCAAAATAACACAATGAATCGAAATCTGCTAAGAAGATATGGTTTCAGTTTAGATGTCCTAAGGGGCACCTATACCTCAAAAAATCAGGGCAACTATCCTTTTCGATAGGGATAGATGCCTATAATTTTTTTTAATGAATTAAGAAGAAAACAAAAACAATTTGTACTCAGATGTACACTCAATGAAACACTGTATTGGCGTGATAAAAAATTATTGAATTTATTACCACATCAAAAGTTATACAGCGGCAAATACCTACCTCTATAAGTTTGGCATGTTTGTGAAGTTCGCTGCTGAGATGATCGCACACACTAGCGAAAACGGTTTCACTTTACAATAACCCTTAGAATAGTAAGGTCCAGGGTGACTGTAGCAGCTACTTATAAAATTTATTTTTGATAAGTGTTTTCGGAGTTAGGTATTTTGAAAATGGGGCATCTATCCAACTGAGCCATCTATCCGGGTTTTACCCTAATATCTTTCTCATTTTGTTACTCAATCTATTGAAGCTACGTTTCCAAGCTATGCTATTTAAAATTTTTTTTTCTGGATCTGCAAACCAGACCTCCTCGTTGGAAGGCAATTTAAGAATTTTCAACTTATTTCGAACGTGACATCCACCGAAATAGCAGGCTATTCCAAATAACACCTCTTATTGGAAAACCCTTCATTATTTGCCCAAATGTATCGCAAAGATCAAAAAACGAACATTGCAATTGAAGACCATCATTTATATTTTCATGGTAACAAACAGTGATCTCCAGTCTAATATTAATAGTAACAAAAGTGAATTCTTTTTAGTCTTGCAGCCCACCATAGTTCCCTGTTTTTACAACATTTTCCATACCCAGATAATGATGACTATAATATGTCAAGTCGAACATTTCTAACGTCAGTTGATCATTGTGGATAATACTTCGTTTTTCTGAATATAGTGATAAAAGGCGTAAACTACCACATTCTGTGATGTCCATCTGATGAGTTTACTGAGAACTCGAAAGTGGTAACACTACATTGTTCTTGTCGATAACTCTTTTGCAATCCAAATAAACAACCAAATTCAAGAAACAATAACCGAATCACTGACCTAACAGATTAATAAATAGTAAATACTTATCGCCTAGAAAGCCCCCAACCCTTTTGTTAATTCACCCCACGGACTCACTTATTCAGGAGCCCTCGTATGAGGCTAATAAACTATGGCATCCACGTGTGTAATATTCATGTCGGGGACGTTTTGCGGGGCGATTCCGACAGTCCCCGGCCCTCTGAGATCGTGACCAGGAGGCCAAATGACCCCTTTACCTTGATAAAGGCGACCGCCGATGCTGCCTCTTTGAGGAACGGCACCAGCTTCTTCGGAGGACAGGGAGAAAAAGGTGATTACATTAAGGGATGGAGGTGTGACATTTTACCCTAATGTATCTCAGGATGCAACGGGGTGAGTCTGTGCGGAAAATTGGAGAAGGGTGTACGTCCGGTTGGATTGCTTGAACTCCCACCCTCGCTGATGACACAAGGGTGGATAGTTTGTGGTGGTTGTTACTTGGAACGTGAGAGGTGTACGGTGATTTTATGGATGGAGTACTGGGAAGAAGAGATCTTATTAGGGAAAAATATTATAACGTTCAGGGCACTGATACTAGGTGATCATAAATCTCAGTTGAATGAAGAAAGATACGAATATTATTTTCGAAAAAAATAAACGAGCATACTATTCCTTTCATACTCATGAACGAGCGCCAACACATTCATCAAACTAGCATTGAGACTGGAACAAGAAAGTTGAATTCACGGATAATATTATAGAACCAGTACCTTCTCGAATATTTCGACAATATTCCTTTCGATATAAACATGTTCGCAAAAGTTTGTGAGGAACTTCAATAAAGTTCAAAATGCTCGATTTTTTCATATTTGTAATAATATTATGTAATAAATTATACTACGGAAAAAATCAATGCAATTTTTGGTGAAGGATCTGTATCTTTTTATATTCCGAGAGAATGAAGCAATTCCAGATCAATGAATCTAAGTTTTTTTGGAGCAAGAGAGAGGTTATGATTTTATACAACTGATTTTATGGAAAATTAACTATACCACATTGCAAAAGATGTTTTCAAACAGTTATCTAGTTTTTGAATTTTGCATGGTATTTTTTTAAATCTAGGGGTCAAAATTTTGCACAGTATTTAGCTCGTTTCGTCATTTAGCAACAAAAAGTAAGATTTGATAACAACAGTTTTCTGCTCTTGAAAATACTTTTAAACTCTTCAATTCGAGGATTTATGATAACGAAATAATTCAAAATATATATTTTCAGCGAACGTGTACCTGAAACTTTAATTCTTCAGCCAATTTCAAGAGGAAAATTACAAGCAGCTGTACCTAATTGTCTCGAATTTCTTATCAATTAATTCATGTAAGACAAATGTTGTTTCAGAATTCTAAACTTTGGAACTTATATTGCCTTTCGATTTTTTTTTCTCAATATATTATTGTAATTATATTATGTCTGACGCCACTCTTTTCTATTTGTATTTTAAACCGAAAATAAATATCAAACAAAAATCTTTCACGGATTTATTCGAGGAAGCTCTTTTGATTGAGATTGAGGGTTTCACTTCAAATACATTGAAAATGGGATTTTCCAGTAGGTTGATATATAAATAAAATTATTTATGTGACAGTATTAAAAGTGGTGCTAAATATGAATATAGACAATTATTAACTTTTTTCGAAATGAAGGTAATTTTTATGTGTACGAAATAAGGCATTAATGACCCATTTAAATGCTCAATTTCAGCTTTGTAATGTGCAATCCTCATGGCAAGCGTACACAAAGTATTCAGAAGCACTACGAGAAATATCAAAACTCTACTGGAATATAGAAACAAAGAAATTCCATTATGTCAAATGTATGTCTTGTGCAAAATGAGAATGTATTTCAATCAAGAAATTATACACTATTCATGTTGAAATCGCCATAAAAATCTTGTAATTCACTCGGTTATTAATCTAGCGACTAATGGTATCGAACTATTAACGTAATATGGTAATATCTTGACCATTAGTCGCTGTCTTCAATAACCTTTTCCAATTAAATCATTGAAAATGTAATTTTTTTCAAGTGTAAGTTCAAACGTGTAGCCACGATGACGTACGAGCAAGCATAATAAGTGAGAATAAAAAGTCAAAACAGACTGTTCAGTTGGTATTGTTGTTAAATGTTTTTCAATATTCAACCAATGAAATGATTGCTAACGTGTACACCAGATTATACCATCATATTTGACCGTTTTAATACGCTAGCTTATTTTGGTGATTTCAAAAATTTTTGACTGGAAACCTGACAACGAAACAGAAAACAGATAACTGCTTTAATTTTCTGAGCGTTCATTATTCCCGAACTAATTGTTTTCAGAAATCACTGGAAAATCCCATTCTAGTGCATGGAAGATGGAAGGCTTACCCATCAGACTAAATATGTCAAGTTTGAGTAATTATGATTCTGATGCATAAACAAAGAACAACAATATACAGACGGATTATCAGCATAAAGCAGCTAATGAAAGCAAACATAACTAAAAATCCCTAATATCTAATTATGACACTCTGTTTAAAATACAGCTACTACCGGACACTAAAACTTCAATCAATCATGAATTCCATCGACAGCACCAATTCAATCCCAAATCAAATTATTTATATATCGGAACATCGATATATATAAGCCATACGATGGCTGCAGACGCACGAATTCGAAATTGTCATTGACAGAAAAGCCGCAAACTCCAATAATACCGTTCGGTTTCAACGCATAATAATTACATAGTTGGGGGAAAACCCTCGACCTGCTGGTAACCCTGTAGTTAAATCAAATTCTGCTGCGGTTATCCTGCGGAATCTGTACAGGTCTTGATTGTCAGCAATTTCTCGCGAGTTACCGAATGTCTTTATGGATTCTGATCAAGAAATTACCTAAAGTATTTAGATCAGACTCAGTGAAGTAGCATTTTTTAGCACAATAACCGTTGGATTTCACATGGGTTCGTTTATTGAATGTGTTTTTTGAGTCTCAAACGATTGTCAATATTTGAGGATTTGAATTATCTTATTTCTAATTCAGAAAAAGCCTTGACATTCAATATTTAAACCAGTAAAGTAGCATTTTTTAGCACAATAACAGATTGATTTCACATGGGTTCGTTTATTGAATGTGTTTTGAGTCTCAAACGATTGTCAATATTTGAGGATTTGAATTATCTTATTTTATTCGAAAAAGCCTTGACATTCAATATTTAAACCAAGTAACGTATGTCTGGTACAAGGGCGTTTTCTTCTATAGCGAGACCTCCAAGATTCCATATTCCATTGATATAGAATTTGTCGTGAAGTGTTCTTTTCTTTCATCCTTTCTCAGATGAACAGGCCAAAACTTCCACTTTTCGTATAAATGATATTGGTGGCTCACAACCGACTGACACCAACTTTTTCAGGATATTAAACATGTTTCAATATGAACAAGAGCGCAATAGCTCATGACTTCACATTATGCAGTAGCACAAAAATATTTGAACTGAAAACGTGAACAGAAAATCAATAATTTCAATACCAGGCCCCGTATTCTGGACAAGTGCTCTTCCAAGCGTATAACGAACTTCATTGCACGAGTACTTCTTTTACCTGCAAAAATGTACACCGCGCAATGAAGTTCGTTTACGCTTTGGAAGATCGCTTGTCTAGAATACGGAACCAGTTTCGAGATTAAAAAAGTAGTAGTAGTATAATTCAGACATCTTATATAACAATGTCATATAACATTGCCTTCGAGAGATCATTTTCAATCGAACTACCACCTTTGTTACTAAGCGTTTTCCGGATTTATTAATGAGTTTAAGAAATTTTTTTTCTTTTCCTTCTATATTTTTGAAACGTTTTGTTCAGGCAAGGAGGATCATTGGCTGTCTGAATGGATATTCTGGGAGCAGGAAAATGGGGAAAAATTGTAAGTTTACAATCTACGAAACAATGGTAAAGAGCATTCTTGTACTGTGCAGAAACATGGAGTATCACAAAGAAATAAAAAGAAAGAGCGGTCGAAATGGATGCGTTGAGGAGATCATTGTGCATTTTAAGGAAAGATCATATTCGAAATAATCTGATAAAACAGAGGTCTTGAAGACATCATAATAGATTACATACAATCGAAACAACTTGTATGTTAATATGAAATGGCAACCTGTTACAAAGAGAAGAAGAAGAAAGCCCAGGCAAGAATGACAGAGATCAACTAATAAGTCTATGAGCGATAAAAACTATAAACGAAGATTGTAGAGACAGAGATAAGTGGCGATTAGGAGTCGGACAACGTCGAAAGACGTTCTAAACCGATATATTTATACAGTGTGTTTGGTCATGACTTAGCGATAATTTAAGGTCATCAAATATACCTAATATCATCGACAAAAACACCCAAACTTGGAAGTTTACTTCCTCAGTTTGGAGTACCCCCATTTTAAATTTACTTTTTATTTTCGTTGACCTTTCCAAATAATATCGATTCTTTGGACATAAAGGTCCTACAGATGTGAAAAAAATGAAAAAATGTTTTTTGAAAGATGATACTACCACTTTTCATTGAAGTATAACAATATAAAAACATTCAAATTGAAAAACGTCATAAAAAATTCTTCGAAAAAACTTCATTGTGAAAATATGTACTGTTTTCTCAGTAAATCCGCAATAGTACAAGAATTAGCACATTGAAGTATACTTTTTTTTCAATGATTCAACACGGAAGAACAAAAGCCACAACACAACACTGACATTATTTCTGTAAGTGACATAATTTGAGAGTTATTACTGTTCGAATATGACCCTTATGAAAAATGATAAAAAAAAAAAAACCTCAGTACTGTACATTCGATAATTTTCAATGGTCAACAAACAAACTAATCATAAAAATTGCTCAAATGGCCGCCTCTGCTCTGTAGACAGGCAGTGGCCTTCATGACGAACTGTCCTGTGTCTTTTGCTGGCGTAGTGATTATGTTCGAGCAGCAATAACTCTCAAATTATGTAACTTACAGATATGATGTGAATGTTATTTTGTAGTTAATATCCTTGCGTGTTAAATCATTGAAAAAATTACTTCAATGTGCTAGTTCTTGTACTATTGCGGATTTACTGAGAAAAATCAGTATAGTCCATTCACGAAAGGTTGAGCCGTCGGTTGGCCATGGAAATTTGGCATATTCCTCTGTGTATATAAAAATTTTAGGTTATGTTCTTTATTTTCTTGTCAGATTGATACGCAATGTTGTCAATATTGCATAGAGTTATCTGATAACTCGCAAGCTCGTCGGACGACGCCAGGTACATTCGGCAACGTTGACTTTATTTTACATTATGTCAGCAAATACTGCCAACTTCAGATAAATAAAGAAACGCCTACTATGTGCTCAACCTTTCGTGAACGGACTATACATACATATACATATTTATATACATATTTTCACTATGAACTTTTTAAAATACTCTTTTAGGGCGTTTTTAAGTTGAATGTTTTATATTGTTATACTTCAATGAAAGGTGGTAGTATCATCTTTCGAAAAATATTTTTTTCACATCTGTAGGATATTTATGTCCAACGAAATCGATTTTATTTGGAAGGGTCAACGAAAATGAAAAAGTAAATTTAAAATGGGGGCTACTCCAAAACTAAGGGGGTGAACTCCCAAGTTTGGGCGTTTTTATCGATAATATTAGGTATATTGATGACCTTATATTATCGCTAAGTCATGACCAAAAACACTGTATATAAAGTAAAGCTTTACAGAGGGTACATTCGCGAGTTGAAACAGGCACAGCCAATTCCAATAATTCTCTTGGCCTAAACCACATAAATATCAACATCTGGGGTGACTCCTCCATCTCCTTCCAACCCTGCCGTTAAATCAAATTCCAGTGCGGAGTCTTGCGAAACCTGCACAGGGCTCACTGCCTTTATTACGGCTTCTTAAATGCTCCCCAGGGAGCCCTTTCCCTTCGATTGGAGAGCAGTTGTAAGTGTCTGTACCGCAATGACGTGACACATTTTCGACGCAATGGATGGTTCTCGGGACACCTTCAACATCCATCAAGCCTTAACTTGTTTGGACGGGAGTTTGATGTCCCGTGGGAAGTTGTTTTCGGGTAAAAAAATAATTTCGAAAGACGTCCTGCAAGTTGTAAGTGGATTTGGGATGAGGGATATTGACGTGAATGGGAAGATCACATGGACGAGGTTTTTCTATATTGGAGTGAGTGAAGGAATGCTTTAGTAATTCAAGGACAATTTCAACATTTGTCGACAGTGGCAGATGCGATTTAAGTCAAAACAGTTATAACTATAGTCCGTTCACGAAACTTTGGCATATTCCACTGTGTATATTAAAATTCTAGGTTACTTTCTTGTCAGATCGATACACAATGTTTAAATATTGCATAGAGTTCTCTGATAACTCGCAAGCTCGTCGGACGAGGCCGAGTACTACATTCGGCAACGTTGACTTTATTTTATTTTATGACAGTAAATACTGCCAACTTCAGATGAATAAAGAAACGCCTACTATGAGCTCAACCTTTCGTGAACATACTATATAGTGTATATCAAAATTTTCGGTTATGTTGTTTTTTTTCTTGTCAGATTGATACGCAATATTGTCAATATAACATAAAGTTCTCTGATAACTATGAAGCTCGCCGGACGAGGCCTGGTACATTCGGCAACGTTGACTTTGCTCATCGTTATGACAGCAAATACTGCCAATCTCAGGTAAATAAACAAACGCCTACTTTGCGCTTAATAATATGTATATGCTACTCTGAAATCAGTTCCCATAATTTTCATTCTCAAATTATTGTATTTTGATATTAGTTTTTCACCTGTTCTCCATTGTAATTCGAAAAGTGGATTCCATATTCAGTGCAAAATTTCCCTGATAAAATTTATGAGTTCAAGAAACACTTCTGGCTTTGAAGCATCGTTTTTGAATATCAAAGAGTTTCGAGAATAGTATAAATGTGACTGACATTGATCAATTTTTCGTGATTTCTTGGCTTCGTTTGGTTTGCTTCCTCAGATGCAATTTCAAGATATCAAACCAGATAAGAGGCAAACAAATTTCATTTGTTTCAATGGAAAAAAGGCCTTGAATGTAAATTTTATTCTTCAACTAACAATTTCTTCATTTGTAGTAGGAGATAGAGGTTTCAGCTGAGGTTTTTTCTCAAAAACACATGCTGCTTTATATTTATTTAATTTTTCTGCTAATATTTGATACAATGTTCGAAATACGACAATGAATATTGGCAAATTAAATCTAAGGATACACATTTCAATTTGAAATACTGCATCTGGATAAAATAAATCAAGCGAAAATATTGTTTTTTCTGTAGCGGGAAAAAATTTGACATTTTATATCTCTTGACAGGTCACAAAACATAACTTTTCACGAAATTACTTTTTTCCCTGTCAAAAAAGTGAGTGTCTATATATCCGGGAAAAGAGTAGGTACTCTCGGTCATATGTCTCCCTTCGCTTCGCTTCGCGTCGGGAGACAACATAACCTCGAGTAAAATCTAATGGTTTTTTCCCTTGTAAAATAAATAACTATTCTATAGTTATTTATCATCATTCGCATCACATATTAGCAAACAGTGACTCACTTCGAAAATATGACATTAACTTTAAGTTTCGTGAAATTATTTGTTTTGCCAGGAATATAACATATAATTCAGGTGTAATGGTGATATTATTCATAAGTGACAATTTGCAACATCTGACAGGCGATGTATTCAGGAATAAGCCCACTTAGATATTGCTCAATTCAAATGGGATGGGCTGAAGTTCAGTATGTGGCTCATATCGTTGTTATGTAGAATGATGGTTTTCAGATATTATCAGATATAACTCTCGGAAAAATAAATCGAATAAACAAATTCCGCTGGCAGATATTGAACTTAAGTCTTTTGTGTCATCGCCATTCTGATTATGTCAAAATATCAAAACCAGGAACCCACTATTAGGTACCTTTAAACATCTCAATTCAAATTATCTGTGACAATATTATATCTAAACAATGCAACTGAGAACAATCAAACCATATTCAATTTGACAACATTTCGGAAGTAAGGAGATTTTGACCGATTGTTCATATACGTCAAAGAGCAATCGATTTCATTTAATTGATTTATGATTTCTCTGGCCAGCTATCATTTTGAACATCAAGTTTAGAAGTTAATCCTATCGAAGGTTTAAGTGTTTTTGATGAGATTGAAATGAAACCATCGCGCAGAAGACGAATTTTCCAAAAAATGATTGTCAATAACATATGTATTGAATTAGTCGATGAGTCCTGAACAACATAAGTGAAACCAAAGGTAGCGGTCAGTCTAGTTTAGAAATTATGGACCCCTCGAAGTTCCCAAAATGATCCATATTCACGTCGCCTTCCTCACTATAAAACACGTATTCACTGCTCCACTTTAATTTATAAATTACATTCGAATTTTCAAATAACTATTCGATCAGTTAATTCAAGGTATATTCAATAATCAATGCAGAAACATTCTAGAGGCACCACATATCCACAAATTTTAAGGAGAGCCCGCCGTTTTCAATGGTAGACTTGGCACTACCGCATTTTCATTCGCGCGAATATTATACGATGCCTTCCCGTAATTCTCGTCATCATTTGATAAGTCACTCGCCAAAGGACGAAGCAGTGTTGCCAAACTTACCATGAAGAACGGTGGGCTTTCCTTAGAATATGTGGATATTTGATACCTCTAGAATTTTTATGTTTTTTCGTTACTATTCGAATAGTTGATTGAATGTTCAAAGGTGATTTATAGACTAAATTGGAGCAGTAAATTTGTGGTTTTATAGTGAAAAAAGCGACGTGAAGATGAAACATTTTTGGAACCTGGGGGGCTAATATTATCTAAAATAAGACAAACAGCCACCTGTTGGTTTCACTAATGTTGTTCAGAAAAACTCAATTAATACAATGACTGCAAAATCTGGTCGATATCTGCTGGTCACCAAACTACCATTTTAGTCGACGTTAAATATTCCAAATTAGCCTTATCCTGTAGTTTGCCTTATCCTGTACATTGCTCAGTCGATATGGCCTCAGACCCATCAAACAAACACAACTTCTGTTCTTCTTCTCGTCGATAAATTAAGTCTCTCTTCCAAACTAGTTCAAATAACCCTCTCATAATTTCATTATC
The DNA here is from genome assembly GCA_013421045.1 of Propylea japonica. NCBI lineage: Eukaryota > Metazoa > Arthropoda > Insecta > Coleoptera > Coccinellidae > Propylea > Propylea japonica. The sequence goes on from CM024245.1 coordinate 19,694,557, forward strand.
TGCTAAGATGATTGTTCCAATTATACCCTGAGTAATTCATCTCCTCGGACTGCCCCGAATTCGCATGCCGAAATTCGATAGACGAGGGAGCTTTGTACGCCATCGACTGTTCTCACGAAGCACGTCTGTCTTTGAGTGATTTAGGTTAATCTTGTCGAAGGTCTCAGAAACTGAGCTCAACAATGGGGCTATCTCAGGTATTACAAACTCGGAAGGTGGTTAACAGAGGGGCGTGATAGAAATAAGGTATTCGAATTTGTATCTCCGGCTATTGAAGGGTTTCCGGTAGAAGGAAGTTCGAACTGTTGGAGAAGGGTTTCTTGGTATGTGTGTCTTTCGCAGGAATTGATCACTTTTCGGTTGGGAAGGAGCGATTAGGAGAATTGATTTTATCTCTTGGGGATATTGAATGGTTTTTGAAATTATAATGTACACAGCTAGGGTATTCGTACATACATTACTGGAAAAATTAAAGGATCAAAAAATAATTCCAAATTTTTCGGCAATTTTCAACATGCCGTTACTTTGAGAGGAATGGCCGTACAAAGAATAAAAAAAAGGAAATTGTAGCTCCAAGTGTCTAGTTTTTGGATTAGGACTTCAAAAATTTTAAGTTTCAGTGGTTTTCGAGTAATGATAGATAAATCAGCAATAAAAAAATTCTCAAAATTTTACCAATTTTTTTTGTCTATGAGCGTGGAAATTTTATTTTTGCATAATCGTTATAATGATAGAATACTTTGTTAGTTAAGCTTCAATCTATTTTTTCATTGACCTCAATACGTCCACTTCTCACCGAGATATCGCTCTTCAAATGGAAAAGGATCCATGTTTTATCCGTTATCAAATTATTAAAATTTTATTTGTTAGTTTATTTTATTCTTCTTTTTTTGAAATTAATGAATTAACAAAGTATCCCTCATTATAACGATTATGCAAAAATAAAATTTCCACGCTCGTAGACAAGAAAAAAAAAGTTGTAAAATTTTGAGAATTTTTTTGTTGCTGATTTTTATCATTACTCGAAAACCACTGAAACTTAAAATTTTTAAAGTTCTAAGCCAAAAACTTGACACTTGGAGCTACAATTTCCTCTTTTTAAATTCTTTGTACCACCATTTCTCTCAAAGTTACGGCATGTTGAAAATTGCCGAAAAAATTGGAATATTTTTTGATCCTTTAATTTTTCCAGTAGTGTATAATAAAGCTCATCAGTCTCATTGAAGGTGTTCATTACTTAGAATAAAAATGATGAAAGCAAAAAATAATATTAATCGATTGACATCAACCAAAATTAAACTCATACTTCGGAGCTAATCTCGTGCTCGTTCAAGGCAAAATGCAAGGAAGTGGTATCAAACAGAGCACCTATGAATGGCCATTTCTTCCTCATTAGAACTCATCAGCACAGGATAGCTCTGAATGATACAAGGTATTTCTAGGAACTAAAAACGAAATGGCACCTTCTTTTACGTACAAATATACTGACGACGGCATCTCCAGCACCATACGAACAACCTTCTTCCGTAGTATGAACCTTGAACGAATTAGCGAGATGGTTACCATTTGTCGCCTTTACCGAAGCATACTTGCAAATTTTCAAATTTTATGTCCTCTGTTCACGACGCGGAGCACTAATGGTAACGTGAGTTGATACCATAGTAAATAATTATTATTAATTATTACTTAGAACATTCGCAATTGTTTGATGTAATTCCATTCTTACAGTCTAGCCAAACATCATCTGTTATTTACACATGTTTACAAGTGTGTGTATACAGATATCATGAATTGATAAACACGATCGATGAAGATATTAAATATACAGGGTGTTCCTAAATTGAACGTACAAACGAAAAGGAAGATTCCTTAAGGGAGTTTAAGAAAAAAAGTCCCATAAACATGGGGTCGCAAACGTTTCGTTTTCGAGATACAGAGTGTTGAAGTTTGAATATTTTTCAAGTTTTTTTCTCATAGTATCTACACTTCACAAGATGTTCAACTGAAATTTGGCATAAATATTACATCTGAGAGTTCTCACCACGTGACATGGCAATTTCGATAGAAGATCTACAGGGTGATATTTTTTCTGGAACACTTCTGAGCAACTGTTAATTTGAAAAAATGTCAAAAGAAGCTTTGTTCTTATACTAAACTTTTCGGTCTCTTGTAGTTTTGTCGTATCAACCAACGATTTCGAGAAAAAAAATTTTGAACGATTCTCTCGAAATCCTCGTGATATCCAAATTATGATGGAAGGGCCACTGTAAGCTGTGGTGAATGAATTCAGTGTCAGTTTTTGTGGAAATTTTCCTGCTCTGTAGCGATGATTCATAAAGATTCGATAAACTCGTATAATCATTACATGTTTTTGATTAAAACTTTAACACCATGTATCTCAAAAACGAAACATTTGCGACCCCATGTTTATGGGACTTTTTTTTCTTAAACTCACTTAAGGAATCCCCCTTTTTTGTTTGTACGTTCAATTTAGGAACACCCTGTATAGATCAGATTACGTCTTATCCCAATATCAGTTCTATCTATCTGTGACACCTTTTCAAGATGACGTAGGACTGCAGGAGCATACTACAGAATGTCAATTGGTAAAATTGAGTGGATTATTGTTTCATGTTATTTGTAATGTTGTTCACAATAGAATTAAGTTTTTTGAGGTATTCGAATTTATGTTTAAGTTTATTGAAGGGTTTCCGGTGAAAGGAAGTTCGGACTGTTGGAGAGTGTTTCTTGGTAGGTATGCATGTCTTTCGCAGGAATTGATCACTTTTTGGTTGAGAATGAGCGATTAGGAAGAATTGGTTTTATCTCTTGAGGATATTGAGTGGTTTTTAGAATTGTGATCTAGTACCCAGCTCGGGTAGCTTCGGCCAATCGTCCGTATAATAAAACTCATCAGTCTCATTGAAGGTGTTTAATACTTAGAACATTCTGAACTCACTACAGTTATAGTTACATCAATACAATCACCGGCAAAATAATCTATCGACTCAAGAATCGATGAAGTTTGTTAATTCATAACATGTTATTTCAAGTCCGGTTCGATTGAATTTTTTCTTTCAATTATAGGTATGATTATCCTAAATCAATCACCAGTTTTGAATTTCAAGAAAACGCCATTTGTTACCGGGTGAAACAAAATCTGTTTTTCCACCCTAACTTTGGAACCACCCCTGGTATGTTCTAATTGTTTCACCGTGTGATTTCTTATTTCATCATCAAGGCACATCTTCTTTGACAATTCAATAGTCCATTCATAACAATAGCTCAATTTTTGTTTAAAATACAAGGGTTTGCATAGTGTTACTCTTATTCATTCAAAACCTTATGAACTGTTCTTCACTTGATTTCGAAAAATTCATTCCTATTATCCTGTAAACCTATCATACATATGCCGAATATCGATCTCCACTCACAAAAAAAAATCACTAGAATCAGATATCTTTTTATGGAAATATGAAGTTTCTCTCTTTTCAATATTCCAATTGAATTTTCTTTGGTTCTGTTCACACTAAAGCCACAAATTTCTGCATGAGGCTTGTCCTCAGCATCCTGAATTTGGCCGTAACATTTCATTTCGTTTGGTTCCGTATTTTCGTAGATATTGAGGAAAAAAATTTTGAATGCACATATTTTATAGAACATCCTGTAAGATTTGGCTAACTTAACCGAACCTGTTGGGACCCGAAATCATCCTGAAAATTTCAAATCTTTAGGACAATCCCTTCGAAAGTTAATGTGCTGAAGGACGGCCGGACGGCTCCATGGACAGAATTGAATTTGATCACGAATGCGTCATCAGGGAGTCTAAACCTCTCGTTTGAGACCATTTTTGGCTACAAATTCGAAAATAACAGACATTTGGGCAAAACGATATATCACTCGTTCAAGAAGAACAATTGCTCAGAAAGCCAGCTTTTATGTCAATTATTCAACACCTTGTCAGTCAATCTTCTGTTGATTTAAAAATTATCTGCACTACAACAATAATATCCAGCTTGAAGTGAACATAAAATGTTCGATTATTTCTTGAAAACAGTCAAAAATGACAAACATAGATATTTTAAACTTCGAAATATATCAAGAGACCATTTCGTAGACGAACCAATTTAGCTGAATGTAAATAGACCCACTGATAATTCTTATAGCAACAATTCATTTAACAATAATGGCTGAAGGACTCCGGTCGATGGCCATTTGACTTGTTGAATAAATAACTGTTATTATTATTATTATTATTAATTTCTCTTTCAGCCCGAGAAGAAGCAGTTCCTAGCAGATCTCCTATTTTACCTAGATATGAAAATAATTTTTGACCACATCAGTCCTTTCGTATAAAGTTCCGTATACTTGAAAACGTAAGTTGAAACTCAGCATTTCCATTGATTGTCAAGATTCTCAGCATAAATTGCATACTTTCGTCCCAAGATTGTTCCGATACAGATACAAAATCAGCTCCTTTCATCTCTCATTCAAAGTCAAAGCCTCTAACAAACCCAAATCCCGCAACACATAACTCCAAGGGTTTTTCCGCTTTTTCTTCTGAATCCTCTAGATTTACATTATTTAAATTGTTGACCTCCGATAAAAGAGTGGTTCAATAGCTTTTATTATCGCCCGTGGATAGAAAATCCGTCATTTCGTTTACGGTTTTCGGGTTCTGCTGTAAAATACCCTTTCCGGAATCAACGTCATGCTATGAAGAATGATGTGTGACCCCTTTAGAGGGTGACCCATTCGAGGCAGTGTTTTGAAAGAAGGCTGGCTTAAATGCATTAACTTTCTGGAGTAAACAGGCTGTTTGAGCAGAAAAAAAATTCGAATGGATGTCGTGAGTAGTAAGAGATCCTATGAAATATGTAGTTTGGTTTATTGTTGAATGAACACTTGACAAATTCTCAGTCTCTGAAACATAAATAATTAATTATTTGTGAAAACCTATAAAGTTTCGGAGAAATGCAGAATCCTCCCAGAGTATATTTCAATCGATAACATTTGACAAGTTCAGCGATATGCTCCTGAAAATGGAATCGTGGTGTACTAACCACAACCTGAAATTAAACACTAAAACGATATATGGCACGATGGAAACGTATTATTTTTGAAAGTTCTCTTTGAGTTAAATTGTGAACGTTGTAGATATTAATGGGGGTTATATTCCACAACTACATCTCATCTGCTAACCTTCCTAGTGATGTAATGATCAAGAAAGTAGGTGAGTACTGAGAAAAACTTCAGGACATGTCTAAATAAAAAGAAGGAATGGAAACAGGAATACACCGACTATAACTTCAAATAAAATACCCCAAAATGGTAAACAGATGGTTCCAAAACCTCCACAGGAGCTCGCGTTATAGGATATACCGGCCAAGTACCAAGTGTGCACTGTCGCAAGGCTCCTGTATGAGCGTCTTTCAAGCAGAAATCTTAGCTATTGAAAGATGTCTTGTTATAAATCTGAAAATCAGAAGTGCGAAATAACCATACAATACATTATATAATAAACTCAGATAGTCAAGCTGCCATAAAAGCTCTGAGCTCCTACGTCATCGACTCAAAGATGATCTGGGAGTGCCGGAACAAACTCAATGAGATAGGCAAGAAAAATGAGGTTTTTTTAACCTGGGTTTCCGGCCATTTGGGAATCAAAGGAAACGAAGAGGCCAATACACCTGACAAAGTACGAATGTCACTCATTGGCTCAGAACCCTTCTGTGGTATAGTTAAATGTACCTATTAGAAGGACTTTTTGGAGAAGGAGAAAGTCGGGAGGAAAAAACTCTGGCGGAATCTCCCAGAGATTGATCATTCCACTTAGTTCTTTCAGAACTTTGAAACAGCAAGATCAAAAGATATCTGGATCTTGGTAAGAAACAATTACACCTCGTGACCTGCTTTCTTACTGGACACTGACGCCTCAGGAAGCACCTGTTAAGGATGGGATCATCGGACACTGACGAGTGTAGGTTCTGTGGGGAGGATGAAAAAATCCCCATTCAACTAGTCCCGAAGTGCTTTGGCATTGCGAGCCGAAAGAGAGAATGCCTTGGGCGAGAAACTTGTAAGAGTGAGGAACTAGCTTCGTTGAAGCCTTCATCGATATTGTATTTCATCAGATCTCTGGAACTGGAAGGAGAGCTATGAAGGGTATGGACAAAACAGCTCTGTAAGTGGGCACAATAGACCTTCAGGTCAACTGTAACTCTTTTTTAAACTATCAAACTACATTCCACTGTGACTTAAAAATCTATTGTGCTTTCCATCAGAGCTGCTTGCTCAACTGTACTACAACTTGCTCTTCAGTACCAGAACCCCAATGAACGCCAATATCTGAGAGGGCTCCAGGGAGGCTAGATCAGCGTTTTTTCTATATTTCTCCTGCCCAGGACAGTCTTAACGCAGCCTTACAATGGCAGAGCATTCTGTTATCAAGTGAATTCTTGAGCTTCCTAAGTCGTCAATGTATTGTAAGACGATGCCAAGGCGTTGATATCCAAATACCCCTGCAGTTTTAATGTTCCGAAGGAACTTCTAGGAATGATTCTCTTTCTTTTGGATGCATGGTTTTGGAAACATTGTCAAGCCATTTTTTTTGTTGGTGTACCTACACTTGATTGAATAAAGCATAAACCAGGAAATTACATGAAAGAATTGAATCACTGATGAACGGCTGTAAAGTATTAATTTTTTCTCTAAATACTCAGAAATTTCGGGTTTGTTATAATCTTCTTCAAAGCAAACTAAACATCAAAGATACCTACTACCGAACGAATTATTTCAATCTTTCGACAGGTTCTAGAATGTCTTATATCTAATATCTTCTCATAATTCACATTATACTACATACATATTCATTGATATCTCTAGTCAAAACAAACAGATTTTGTTATGGACCTGTGAAATAATGGAGCGAATTTCCCTGCCAACTCTTGCAGTTTCTACAGTTTTGAAAATAAACATTGGTAACAGGTTTTTCAGTCACGAGAAATAACTCATATATACAATATAATTTATTAATGAGCAAAGTTTCGAATATTTTATTCTCACCAACTAGCATAATAAATATTCATTCGAATGATAATTCAAAATCGTAAGTGTTAAATTTAATAGTAATACATTCATTTCGGGATACTATCAACTTCTTTGACCTATTGTAAAGGGTTTTACAATAAGAAGTGTTATTTTGAATAGTCCACTATTTCGGTAAATGTCACGTTTGAAGCTATCATTTTTGACATTTGACAAGTTGAAACTACTCCATTAATAAAAATGAAACGATATACGCTTCAAGAACGCATTGAAATGATATCATTCACTATGAAAATGATGAAAATTTGACAGAGACGGTTCGTAAAACTCGTAAATTTTTGGGTCGTCTTGAAGCACCTTGTAAAACCGAAATAAAGAAATTGGTGGAAAAATTCGAGTTGTTGGGACAAGTAAGTGATGTGAAGAATAAAACTCGTGCACGTCGCTCAAGAACTGCCGAGAATATTGCTGATGTACCTTACTTTTTCCAAAATGAGGCTGGAGCAATAGTTACGATGATGGATTGCGCTATCGCAAAGATATGATGATTAATGATATAGCCGAAATTGGATAGTATTGATCTGGAAAACGTGTACTTTCAACAAAACGACAATACGTGCCACCCAAGCATCGACACCATTGATCTTTTGCAAGAAAAGTTTCCGGACCTTGTTATCTCTCGAAAAGGTGATCACAATGGGACACCGAGATCTTGCGACTTCTTCCTTTGGGGCCACGTGAAAGAGAAGATCTACACCAATAGCCTAGCGTCGATTCAAGACCTCAAAGCTGAAAATTTTGAGGACATAGGGCAGCCACTTTGCGATTTGGTTATAGAAAATTTCATCCTATTGAAAAACCCTCTATGTTACGGTTCATAATGCGGATATTCAAGGTAAATTACGAAAGATTCACTGCCATTCATACCGTGCGTTTCATCATCTAAAAATAACGATACTAAAAGTAAAAGACGAATTATGACGAGTACTTTAAATATATCATTCAAATCGGTCAAATTATACCCTTTCCTTCACCGAACCAATTATGAACGAAAATACGAAATTTCCATTGCTTTCATAATAAACTCTCAGCAATTGGAAGTTTCTGAATGAACTTTCAATTAAGTAGGACCTTAAATAAATGTTTACGAAGTTTTACGTTTATCGCTATAGAACTGAGCATTCTGCTTTTTGCATTCTAATTGATACACTTAGGGGAAGTTAAATTTTCCGGCAACTTTGTTTCAATTTTCATCGGCTGAAGTTTAGACTCGGTTAGGTAGGCGGCGTCCTCGTTTCCAGGGAGGACCGGAGTTGTTCACCGGAAAGTAGCCCACCAATCTGGAATAAAATTAGTTTCATGCAATCGGGGTAAAGACACCGTAGTCTTGAACCGCCAGTTCAATGTCGACGGAAAGAGAGGCTATTAGAAGAGTTGAACTCAAATCTGTGGCTGAACTCGAAACAAAGTTCTGATTAAGGATGAATGTCGAGCTCTTCAGATTACCTTTTACTGGAAAATTCCAATTTAGTTCCGATTTTTTCATGCCTTATATCTTACTGTAAGAAAAAGATATACCAATTGGAAAGAGTGGTTTATTATACAGGGTGTCTACTTCTAAAATGAACAAACTTCGAGAAGTGATTATACAAGTGATTTGCGACAAAAAATGTCATATAACACATGGTCGAAATGTTCTGATTTCACGAAAAATTTAAATTTTTTTTTTTTAAAAGATCATTATTCAGTTTTGCTTGTAGTCTCATCAAATTTGACCACATATTCGGGAAGGGCAGAATGAGAGAGTGTGTGCAGAAAACACTATTATTGCAGGCGTGGTAAGGTGAAGAATATTACGAATCTGAAGTTAACAAAAGCAGCCCTATTTTTCCAATGGTTTTTTCGATGAAATATATTAATACTTATGCACACGCTTTCTCTTCACTAAAAAATACCTCATTTAGTGTACTTTCGAATGACATATCAACTTTTGTGCTAGCTGATCATTCTCCGCTAAAATATCATGGCTAACATGATAATAACGAAAAAGTCTGAGAATTCCGAAAATTTGCTCTATTTTGAAGATATTCGTGATTGAATCAAAGTGTGATATTATGGAAATCATTAGTTCATGTGTTATCTGAGACCAGACTCACATTTTGTAGTTGGTACCAGAATAATTCAGCAGAGTGGGGGCCATAGGATATTAAGGACTGACGTGGTCACTTTCACGAAATCAGGTGTGATTAATTTATGAAACAACCATGTATGGCAGAGCAAAAACCCTCATGCTACTATTGTTTCTCTTTTCCAACATAAAGTTTGCAGTAATGAGAGGAGAATACTTACCAATCACTTTAATGCTGAAGAATTCATCTGATTAATCCCGAGCAACTTGACAGATATATTCGTAGGTAATATCATAAGGGCATTTAATATTTCCGAAAAAAATCGAAAAAACACGTTGGTAAGTAATATTTTGACAAGAAGTATGAGTGCTGGTGGCATCAAAAATCCGAGTCGAAGACTGTCAAGTTTTGCCGCGGGTAAACGCGAATAAACTGCTGACAGGTCCTGTCAAACAGTTTTTCCACCTAGAAACCATTTGTAATTCGAAATTGCGCGTTTCTGATTGGTGCAAATTACGACGAGGGAAATAGTCGACGAAATGCACCTGTCCAACAGATAAAATGTCTAGTTTCAAATGAATGGCTGCCCAGCACATAATAGTCGTAATGTCAAGATCTATTTAATGAATATATTGCGATACAATGGATTGGAAGATACGGTCAGATGGCCACCGAAGAGCCCCGATCTTACGCCTTTGGATTTTTATGTCTAGTATACTTTGAAAGAGAAAGTATATCTTATTCGCTTTCAGACTCGGAAGGATCTCATCAACAGAATAAAATTGTGTTGTGCAGCAGAAATGCGACAAAAAGGATATGAACTTTGTAGATTTGTAGATTCAGTACGAAAACGATGTGTCAAATGTATTGAAGAAGGAGGTCCATTTCTTCTTTATTATTTCGATACAAGATAAATTGATGATTTTTATAAGACTACATTCGGGTCAAAAACCTCATCTGGAAAGGTCAAGGCTCCACTACAGCCTCAGAACAAATAGTAATGAAGAAACCAAAAACAGATATACTCATATAATATGACTATTGATTTTAAGCATAAATAATCAGAAATAGAAACGCCATCATAACATTCAATGCAATGCCGTTAGAGAGGGTAGATAAATTCAAATATCTGGGTATCTGGCTCTCTGCTCTCTGAAGATTGGACATCAGACAGAGAAATAAAATGTCGCATTGAACAAGCCCGACAGGCATTTATGAAGTTTCGTAGGGTTCTTGCTTGTCCTGATTTTGATCTCAACCTGAGACTGAGATTCGTGAAGTGCTACATCTGGTCGGTGCTTCTTTACGGCATGGAAGGCTGGACATGAGGAAGACCGCGATTAACAGGCTAGAGGCCTTCGAGATGTGGCTGTACCGCAGGGTCCTCAAGGTGCCTTGAACGGCTAGATTGACAAATGAGGAAATTTTGAGACGCGTCGACAGACAACGTGAATTGTTTGAAACGATTAAGAAGAGAAAAACGGCGTACCTAGGACACAACAAGTATCAATTTTTACACATACTGATCGAAGGTAAAATTGAGGGAAGAAGAGGGATCGGAAGGAAGAAAATGTCCTGGCTGCGGAACATCAGGCAGTGGACAGGACTACACGATATACAGTCCTTGATACATACCGCAAAAATAGAGAAGCGATGGAAAATGTTATCGCAAACATCCATTAGTGGATATGCATTGGAAGAAGAAGAATCAGAATTTAAAAGTTTGAGAATGCAAAAGTTTTCAGTTTAAACTATGAAACGTTTCAGGAATAAAAAACCAACCACGCAAAAAACGATTCTGCGATATTCACCTGAAATTCTCGGTTAGCCTGAAAACAAGGTTGCGTTATGATAGACTCGTTGAAAATTTGCCAATTCTTCGACACTTTTAATTCTCACTTAGCATTTTCCCCATTCCTAATTTCGCAGCAATGTCGGGAAAACAAGGTGAAATTTTAATTAAACTGTCGCTAAAGAACCTTTTTTTTCTGAAGGAAGTTTAAAGCGACCTTTATCAACTTTTTTATTCTTCGGCTTCGACGAAAGCATGTTTGGAAGAGGATACAATTAAAAAACCGAGTATTTGGCATCGTTGCCAGGCGCTGACAAATTTTCCTCAAATACGAATCTCGAACTAATTAACGGTGAAAACGTCTGCTTAATCGTCATGCAACTTCACGCTACAACGGACTTAGAAGTCGGATGTTTAAATTGGGAATTTTAAGTTGGTCGTGAGAAATTTTTAGAGGTTTGAGGCGCCATCGGTGTTGAAGATTGGGCTGAAATTCTGTTGTTGTAGGATTTATATTTTCATTTTATGAAATTCAATTGATGTCTTAATTCAGCAAAGATAATCTGAAATCTATTTTTTTCATTCCTGAATAATGTCGCAAAACTGATTCAACAACGTGAAAAATTGTAAACTTTTAACCAAAAAAAATTTCAAATTTATATTTGCTTATCTAAAATCTTCACCCTACATGGTGTTAATGAATAAATATGACAAATTTCAGGATGCAATATCTCGTCCGGAAATATGAACAGGATGTTTTATCAACTGATTTCCTGAATAGCACCATTATCTAGATACAGAGTGTTGAAATTGAAAAAACGATTTTCTAATCATAATAAGCTTTGTCCTTTGCGAATTTTTTTTCGAGTCTAATAAGCTAGAGGTTTCTGAAAATTCGAAGCTTAGTGTGTGTTTTTCCTGAAATGTTCTACGGTAAAGAAAAATTTACGGTTCTTGTGACGTGAGTTTGAACCGCCAAAGTTTTCTTCTCAGAAAAGTACGCTTGGTCGTACGCTCTAAAATAGACAGTTTCAGAGAATAATAATTTTTTCTGTTGAAAAACATAGCAAATTTTTTGAACTTGTCAAATGAATCACCATATGTATCAAGATAAAAGTTTTTTTCTCTAAAACGGTCGACTTTGGAGCGTATTACCAGGAGAACCTTTTTTGTGATGTTCAAATAAGCATCTCGAAAAATATACTTTTTCCATTAGCGTAGAAGTTGAAAAAACACCCACCTACCCGTGTTTTTTGTAATTTCAACAATATATCTAGAAAACGGTGCATTTTGAAGGGTGAGCTATTGGAATTTCTGTTCATTTTTTCAATGACCCGTTAAATCCTGAAGTTAGTCTCATCACTTTCACATTAACTCCCTATGTATATAACGTGACAATTTGTTATTTCTTCATTAAGTTAACTGATTAAGCAATCAGTCAAATTAACGGTTCCGAAACTCAATTTTGTGGAATCTTCGATCAATGATTGGTTCAAGAAATGATTTTTTTTTCAGAAATTATTTTGATAAGGTGAAGTGGGGTAAATGTGATAATGGGGCAATTGTGATAACGGACTATATATTCAGATCAAATTCATTAATACTGCTGCCATCTATCTAACACGTCTTCAAAATTGCAAGCGAACCACCAAAACACTAGAACGAACGAAATTACTTGTCAGTATGGTTGTAAGGCACGTGAATATTATTTCTCATAACGTAACCTTAAATTTCAGGTAGGTACGTCTCTACTTTATTTGGTGTAAATTTTTTAATTGATGAGTTAAGTCTGTTTTATTATTTCCAGACTTATTATTAACAGTTTTATAATGTGTTTTTAAATACTTTTAACTCATAAATTGCGCTGGTGATTTCTTTTTGTATATATCACATTTGCCCCGCACGAAATGCTTTTTGGGGTAAATGTGACATATACATTTGGGGCAATTGTGATAATATGAATAGGCGTGGTTCTTTCATATTTGAAGTGTCTTTTAACGGATATAATTTATCTTAATGATGGAAAAATAAAGTTTAATTAAAATATAATGTTTATTATTATATAGTTGTTTCTGCCTAATTTGTTTTTACTTCCGTTTTGTTCAGAAGCTGAAGTTAATTTCAAATTTTTGGCGTCGACTGAAATAAGGTCATCAATTTTTCATTAAGTGAAATATTTTATTTTTGTAAAAAACAAAGTATTCAATAATGTAAGATTTTTATATATTTACCCCAATCCTTTCCAAATAACTTAGTCATAGGAATCTGAAAGCTTTTATCACATTTACCCCAAATTCTGGGGCAATTGTGATTGACCGGCATCATTTTTTTTATTTTATCCAACATTTCTCAGAAAAGATTTCAAAGAGTAACCAGAATACAATCAATAGAGAACTATATTGTGATCATGCTTGCATTTTTTGGAATGTTCAGCTTTATTCAAACTGTTACTTATAACACTTTGTTTATGAACTAATCAAATACTATATCACATTTACCCCACTTCACCTTAATTGTAATTTTTATTTCAATGAGAGTCATGACTGTTGATGTAAAGTTTTCAATAAGAGTCTAATAAACATTCTTCTAAATGATTCTCAGTTCCAAATTGTATGGGAAGAATAATTTCCATAGGTGAGTTACTGAGTGTTTAATATTTTATGCAACTTGTGTGTTTAAAATACATTCAGTGAGTAAACGTCAACTAACTATTGTCGTCTTAAGTCTTCAAGATGGCATAAGTAAAATATACCCCGAAAATTGAACATCAGCCTCCAACAAATTCCTATCAATAAATATTTAACTCCCTACTTGGCAACGCCGCGAAGACGCCTCTGGCTATCTCATCATCTCCCAATTACGTCAAGGATGTCAATGCTGGGGGGCTTCCAGTCAACAGGATGAATTGGATTCAATACCCCTGTATCTCTGGGAATTTACCGCGGCTAAATCATATTCCGAGCGTGCCATGTTGAAATTTAAATGGAGGTGAGCTAATGAAGGAGAGGATTTCCTTGCATAACAGATGTTGTGTTTGGATATTGGAGTGAAGAATGTGTTGAGAAGGAGTCCCGGTGGGAGTGGGGGATTTGGAGTGTAATATTATTGTTTAAGTCTGGAATTAAGAGGGAAATATAATGGAAACAGTGTACGCTTAGAGGAATCACGAAGAGGTTATTACTCTAGGGGATTTTATTCTTTTCTGTCAGCTGCAGCCAGGTCATTCTGTGAAAGTTGTGGCAGATTCTTATATTATATACCTCACTTATTCGTAATTGTCCAAATACTTCATGGACTTTGCATTTTCAAAGTTCATCACTCTCTGGAATTTTCCTCTATTTCTTTTCATTCCAGAGTCACCATTAACCCAGACTAAAGAGACCTTGTTCATGTCTACTACATTGTGATTTCTTCAGTATTCCCAGATTAGCTTTGAGTCGATGGCATAGGAAATCAGTGTTTAAAAAAGTATTTCTGCCTGAAATACTTTCGAATAGATAATATAAGTAAATATACATTTGGTTCATGGCCCGTTCAGTCTAGCGTAGGTACCTATCGAAGTTTTAGAACCTTCTGTTCACCGTTTGACGGTATTTACTTTGAAGTTTTTGGTGCTGAATGCCTTTTCCATTCTACCTCCTTCTAGCATCGAGCTTTAGTTCTTCTCAGCAATCAAATCACTCAAGTATAATCAATCAACAATCACCCACTCACTGATGCAAACCCAAGGAAAGTTCTTCCCTCTGCAAAGAGACGTTCACATTCTATATATTTGGATAATAATTTATTGTGGACAGCTTAACTGGAAGGTATTGCTGTTTGAGCCTTCAGAGTGGTTGGTATGGTCTTGCAAACAGATGAGATATTCCAAAAAAAACTATTTGGTTATATCATAATATTAGGAATGACAAATTTTTCTTCGTTCTACAGTATGAGTCTTTCTTTCGTTAAGCATCTCATAAGTTACCAAATAACCATACTTATTTCTGTGTTCAATACCTACTCACTTCTCTTCTTCTTAATGCATCAACGTCTTCACTTTGTGTAGTTGTTTTTCTGTGTTTATTCATTTGAACCAATTCAATTTCTGGCACATGAACGATATAAATGTTTTTTACTGGTTTTTGGGAGTCATAGATCTCTTACTTGACCTAATATATGGCAACCATAGAAATATAATAGTATAGAGTTGCCATCATTGAAATGAACATGGTATCAGATCCGCCATATCAAAACCACATTTACGTCATTTACGTTGACAATCGTTGAATTTTCTGTAAAAATTGTGATTTTTGCGCCTTTTTTAAGTTCAATAAGGATTTTTTCTGCTTAATAATATACAATAAAATGGTGTCGTTTTCTTTAAGGCATTGTTCGAGAAGAGACAGAGAAGAAGAAAATAAGAGGAAGATAATTTCACAGATAAGGATGAGTACTGAACAGATCCGCATTCGAAATTTTTGCATATCTGTTTTTGTATCTGATTTCTTTTTATATATGTATATTATCTTCTGAAGAAGAATTGTTTGTTTGATATTCAATTCACCTTATTTGAACAGGTTTCCTGAAGACCAAACACGTCATATTTTTTGAGTGAAAATTCTGAACAGAAAAAAATGGCAACTTAATTCGACCCTGAACTTTCCGCCATTTTCGCCGATTGTTCCCTGACTTAGCCTCGCCCAGTGGTACTATTTTTGCTTACTTAATTGTATGTCATAGCGTTTCCTCTCTATAATATCTCGATGATGGCAACTGTATACGATATTTAGCGCTTAACTTAGATTTTCTAAGTGAACTATAATTCATGGATTACGGCCTCTATTACGAGAAAATACGAAAAAATTAATCCTTGAGGGTACAATAGTTATGCCTTTTTAAGACAGTTAGATATCAGAAAATACTGAAAATGCGACAGACAGCAAGATGCATCTATGTATTCCAGCTTACTACTCACGTCTCCAATTTCTGAACTACATATTACCAACTCAGCACTACGATCCTTATGACCTTAAATCCTTAAATGACTGACACAGCAAGAGTAAAGATGACCCAAATTCAAAATTCACAATTGCACCGCAACTCAGCGCCAGCACATTGTTATCAGTCTTTCTCCATTCTCACCAAGAACTTGCACCTTCTGCTCCAACTTTTCTAAACGGGCAAATTAACACATTTATTTCGTGGTCCCATTGTCCGTAAATTAATGACCATTGATTCAACTCCACTTCTTCCCCCTATCCGTCAACTCCTCCAGAATTCCAGCTTTAAATGCCTCTGTGACATTCCGTATCTGATGAACATTAAGTGTGGAATTATGTAGAATGGACTGCGAAGGGGCAGATTAGAAATTCAAAGTGGGACCTGGAAAATATAAATGAAGAGTTGCGAAGTCGACAACTGCGACCGCAATTACATTAAAAGGGAGGGACGGGAGGTCTCCGCCGAAGAAGTTTAAATTCGTGCCCTCGTCGCCGTCCTTGCTTGAATGGGGGCCGCTGAGGAACTTCCCTTCAAATATGACGACTGCGTGTAGACCCATTAAACTAAGCCGATTATGGAGTTGTCGAATATTCAACAGATCATTTTGAGTTCCGGGTATTCTTGGGAACTGAAAGGTCTTCTCGTCAATAGGAATTGAAGGGACAAATTTATTAAGTCGCATTAGGAATGTATAGATGTTGAGGTTCACAGGAAGATACGGAGGAAATTTAATCTGGTTAAGGGTTGTTAGACTTCGTGGTGGTGGGTTCGTCGATTATATGAGGTGTCTGAATGGTTGGTAATTAGGGGAAAAGAGAAGATTTTTCTCGAACTGTCCGAATTGAAGGAGACCGAGATAGTTCTCAAATGTTCAGTTTGATATATTGGCAATGAACTCCAAATAACGTTGCATCTGATGAATTAATTAGTAATAGAGTTCACTATGGAGTATTTCTGAGAATGATCATTGAAATATTATAGTATATAAAGTGTGCGTATCGCTAATTTGATATACAGGCAATATTGCTTAAAATTACGCAACATCTAATGAATAAATCAGTTTAGAAAGTCTTCCAGTATGAAACATTATGCGTTTTAGGGTTGAAACCAAAGGTTTTTTTCGATCCGTCTTATAACCACAATATCACAATACACAAGTCGATAGCAGTGGATGGAACGAATTAAATGAGATAGGTATGAATGTAGAGTTTGATTTAATCTGTTCAAAGTTTGTTATAACAGATCTCAAGGTAGTAGAGTGGCACTGGAAAAGGATACCGAATTGCTACTTCAAATTTAGTTTGAAGATTTCCTCGGTCTCGGGTCTCGGTGCACTAAGGTATTCACAGTGCCAATAAACCACAATACAATCTACACACCTCTATAACTATTGATTGATGAAGCTGAAGATAAGGTCATCCTCAAATCTTCTATAGAAGCCATGAGCAATGAAAGAATGGAAGAAAAGGGTGTTTGGTTATCTCGACAAAACAAATATCATCTGCTGATATTCCTACTTACAAAACCATCGAAAGATTTGATGCTGAATTTTCACGAAATGAATTCATCCCCTTCAAAAAAGGGATGGAAAAGCTTGCCCCATCTCTAATTAACATCCCTTTGGGACCCAGTCGACCAACAAATGAATTTCAACTGGATAGACCGTCTGACTTATTTCTTCACTCTTTTCAGGGTTCTATCAATGACCATCCCTATTTATCGATACAACTAGAAGAAGGTCATCCTCAGATGATCTAGAGAGGACACAAATACTGGAGAATCAAAGGGGTAGGAATATGATTGTTCTTGACGAAACACATATCACCAGCAGACATTTCTTGTAAGGGTGTTTTGAAAAACAGCATTGAATACCAGAAGACTATGCAAAAAGAGTGAGCGGGAAAAGAGACTCATCTACTCATTTAATTCGGAGGAAAATCATTGAATGGTTCACCAGTGGCTCAGAATTCAATATACCCAAAAATTTTGGATTCATTTTGTTCTGGAAGAAGACATCCTCTTTCATATTGGCCAAACATTCTCATTTCCACGAGGAAGAGTCGATAAAATGATCATAATAATGGCATTACACTCCTCTCTTCATCAACAATCCAATATCAACAATTAAGGATGATGTTGAATCAAAATGACAAGCATCCCTTCATTTTCAGACGACGATTTATTTTCGTAGAGACCTGCCCAAATAACCTGTTCCAGATATTCGGTTCAATTTCACTCTCCACCTCTAAAAAAAAGGTACACCCTTCCCGATGACACGTAAACAATTCCGAAAACCGTGCAAAAGCTTGCCCCACCCCTAATTTACATCCCTTTGGGACGCAATCGACCAACAAATGAATTTCAACTGGATAGACCGTCTGACTTATCTCTTCACTCTTTCTTACGCTCGAATCAATATAGCGCACGTCGATCGTTTTTTACCCCCAGAAGATTTATATCGGCCATATTTCTTCCTAGCAGTATAGAACGGTGAAAAGAGAAACACTTCGATGGTTTGAACCAAGGCGTGCAAATGGTTCAAGAAATATTTCGGTCATTGAACGGGCTACGTCACCTTGCTGTTTGTTTTGGTCCCTAAGACGTTTCGGCTATTTTAAGATCGACGCTGATCATTTGGAATTCGTGCCAGCGGATGGCGGACCTCGAAAAGGTAGTATTTATATCCTATCGGTTTGACCACCTGGCAGAAGAAATTTATCGATAGGTGAAGGCAAGTTGGAGAGGTTATTCTATTTCAAGATCGAAAACGTATAAATGTGTAAAGTCCAAGTTTTGAGATTTTCGATGCATTCAAAATCGAGTCAGCTTGAAATCGAACTGTTTGGATTTTGGTTGCACACGACCAGTTTTCATGGAAAGCTATCCTAAGTCTCTGTTACTTCATTGCCATCATACATAACATAACCCTACGACGTAGATCTTAAGTGATATTTATCGATACGAAATTAAAACTAATGCGTTAGTAGGAACACAGGTATTTAAATTAAAAAAAGGAAAGCAAACAATAATAATAATTGATTTAAAATCTACCAATATTTAACTCAGACTTCGGAACAAATCCCTTCAAAGTCCAGATAACCTGCATGTTTTCTGGACGTTGTCGGGATTAGTTCCGAAGTATGAGTTTAATATTATTTGATTTCAACTTATTTTATCCACGACTATTGTGAAATCCGTGCATTGTACGTCTTTGTTCTCGGCCTTAATAATAACCATTAATCACAAGGGAATAATGAGATTATAAATCACTGCTGTCAGATGCTTCATAGATTTAGCTTTGATATAATATTTTTTAAATTAGTATTTCTTCAGTATTCTAAAGTACTCCAACTATTAAATATGGACATACCTTGTCAATCCAGGACCAAATCTACTTTCATTATATCATTTGAAGCTTTTTCATTACAAAATATACAATGACCAGTTCTCCGAAAATTTCTCATATGTCAACTTGACTTTTCCCACGATTGTCATAGAAGGGTCTTGTCGCGGTCGCCAAATGTTAAAATCTTCAAGAAATATATTCAGTAGTGGATAAAGCAAGTATGATACTCGCGTATAATGGTTGTTATTGTTGATTTGGCCTAAACTAAACTAAACGCTAGTTGCATAATATACTATTATTCTCCGCTTGCAATGTTCATATTTATTGATGCTTTCATCGTCGCTTACAAGACCTTGAAATATTTATGTTGAATTTTAGTCATGAGAACTGTTGATAAGGTTTGGAATTCACTAGAGACTAAAAATATTATAATCTGCAAAAATACACTCATAACTTATTATATCAATCGATCCATGACAAAAAATCGAAAAAGTTGAAATTGATACGTAATGAATTCCTCCAATAATTTTGAGAAATAGATCCCCAAAATGGGGAAACACGAAAGTTTAGGTATTCTTTGAGAATCAGGGAGTTGTAGTGTGACTTTGTATGAATTTTTATGATATATTTATGAAATTTTTAGTACTACGCATAATTAGTTTCAGCAAAAAATAACAACTCTCTTAGAGTATAGGTGATATTGATTATGTGTGGCAATATCACATGACAACATTATTGTGGTAAAAATAGAGAAAAAAAAGATTTCATTTCTTTTGAACTCGGAAACTATGAAGACAATCGCGAATCAATACTAATTTATACTAGATTCTACTGAATATGAAATGAATCATCATAGATGCTACAATTCTGCATTTTGAAATATTTCACTACACACTCCAATGAAAAAGACTGCAGAGCACTCTACATTCCATAAGTTCAAACACTATTGTTGTCTATTCTACAGGATGAAGTCATGAACCACGATGGCCTCACTAAAAAAAAATAAAACCAATTTCCTGGTTCAATTCACTAACGCAAATAGCAATCAACACAGAGTCGTTAATAAACAATCAATTCGAAAGCACTTCATTTCTAGCCACAGAATCAAAGTTCAGCTTGATAAATGAACAAAACCCAATCAAATGGTTTATTGCATTTCGCCCAATTTATCGTCCAAAACTTATGAGCACTTGAAAATTAAATATAACGAACATCGTCCTGAGTGGAAAACTAACGTAAACTGAATTTAACAACAAACTCAATCCTAGAGTTTAACCCTAGATAACGGGACTTGTTTCAACACACGTCATTGCGGGACTATCGTGAATTTTACGACGGTCGACAAAACATTCATTTTTCGGAAAATCTTTCGAGGAAAACTCACGAAAAGTGCTGAAAATTCTACATCGAAAATGAAAAACAAAATATGATAAAAAAATTTCGAATTCTTATCCATCATAACTCGCGCGAAAAAACTAACTAACGTAAATACGGGACTATCGTAAAAATTGACGAATACTGGACTAAAATCTGCAATTCAACTGAAAATAATGCGATTTTTTGTACACTAGAGCCGAGCTAGCAACTAAATAGGAGGTACTGAGAGTTTCACTCCGTTGCGGTATCCAGAAGCAAACGAAAATTTTACGAATGTCCCGTTATCTAGGGAATAAGAGTGTATAATAGCGAAGGTTTTGCAATACAACAAGGAACGAATCGTCGACAAGAAATATTAGAAAACCCACTGTCTTGTAGTTTGGAGAATAGCTCTGAACGATATAAATCACTCTAAGACCCTTTATTTATTTGTCATATTGTTCTGGGTATTATACTGCAACAGCGCCATCCTGAAATCCTTTCGAATCACCAATGAATGAGACATTCATAAATAAGTTTTAATTTTATTTCAATGCTTTCTCATGGAATTTTTTAAGGTGATTTGAACATAATATCGGAAGCAATGCCAACGATAATAAGAAGTGGTATAAAATTATTATGAAAATGAAATAACTCAAGCAATTTCTCCATATATTCTCACTAGCTCCAAACCACAAGAACGCCTTTGCTAATAAAGAGTTTTCCAATAAAAGGTGTGATATGAATAGCCCGCTATTTCAGTAGATGTCACGTTTGAAGCTATAATTTTTTCACATTTGACGAGATGAAACTACGCCATTAATAAAATGGAACGATACACGCTTCAAGACTGCAATGAAATGATTGAAATTCACTATAAAAATTGTTGAAATTTGGCAGAGACGGTTCGTAAACTAAAACATTTTTGGTCGTCGTGAAACACCTTGTCAGACCGCAATGAAGAATTGGTGGAAAATTAGAGCTGTGGGACAAGTTAGTGATGATGTAAGGAATAAAACCCGTGCACGTCGCTCAAGACCGCAAGAATATTGCTGCTGTCGCCGACAGTGTTGAAGAAAAACCAGGGTTGTCCATTCTTTGTCGTTCTTTGGAATTAGGCATTCCACAACCTCATTACACCGTATTTCCTATTACCGAATTGGATAGTATTGATCTGGACAAAGTCTACTTCCAAACAAGACGGCGATACGTGCACACAAGCAACGAAACCTCCTTTTGCGGTAAAAGTTCCGGACCGTGTTTATCTCTCGAAGAGGTGATCACAATTGGCCACCGAGATCTTGTGATTTAACACCTTGTGACTTCTTCTTCGGGGACATGTAAAAGAGAAGGTCAAGCCAATAGCCCAGCGCCGATTCAGACCTCAAAGAGGGAATGCGTGAGGCTATCGAGGACACAGGGCATATGCTTTGCGATTTGGTTATGGAAAATTTCATTAAAAACGATATGGTCCTGTAAGCGTAGTAGTGGTGGTCATTTGCCTGATGTTATTTTCCACTATTTACAACATTCTTCTTCTTTATAATGAAATAAACATCCGATCATTCATATTGAAAAATGGCATTTTCTTTGAATATCAATATAATACCTCTTATTGGAAAACCTGTAGTTTGGAGCTCCCGGGAAAGAATTGCTAAAACCACTTTGAGGACCCTTCATTTCAAATCTGTCATATTGTTCTGGGTGTTATGCCGAAACAGTGCCACCTCTGAAGATCTTTTCGAATAACCTTGTTAATTGGTAATTTTCAATGAATGAGTATTTCATATATAGTTCTTAAATTTTTTTTTCGACACTCTCTATGAATTTTTTTCAGGTGATTTGATCATAATATCGGAAGCTATCCTGCCAACGATAATAGGAAGTGGTAAAACCATTATGAAATTAAATAATTCATGATAGTTCAAGCAACTTTTCCTCATTATCTCATAGCTCCAAACCAGAAGAGCGCGTTTGCTAATATTCTTTGAATAATAAGGGAAGTGAAGGATCTTTACTTTTCAAATCAAAACTCTGGCGATGAGCTATCCAATAACGATACATCGTGGGGTAGTAGCTCGACCCTTGTCATTTCACCTGCATTGGTTTGTTTGCAAATCATTGCGGATAGAAATCAAGTTATACCATTAATTTTAGGAATTCCCTCAAACTGACTGCAGATTTACACGGCTGTCAGTTTAACATGATTAATACACTGTTACCACTGCAGCTTGTTAAAGTTCAGTCTAAATTTATCTGTTTATGGCTCTGCTACGAAAATATAAATATATAAGTCATAAATGAAATACTATGTTCGATTCCTGCATGTGATGTCGACGGAAATAAGTGTTTATGTAGACTTGAAGCCCACTCTTTTGAGAATACGCAATGAAAATAAGCAGAATTCAATAATCCCGATTGATGACGTAATTTCTCATTCTGACGAGAGAGAAATGACGAATGGAAACCAAGAAGAAATATAAGAATATCTTTTTTTAGGAATTCTAAAAGAAATATCATTCCGTTACTAGTTAGTTCTATTAAAAATATTGGTTCATTGCAAAATGTTGGTGACCCAACAGTGTCTGTACTAAATGAAAAGTTTTTAATAACTACAATCTGGAATGCAAAACCTTGACTTATATTTTGCTGCACGAATTAATTTGGGAATCATTTCCTGTATAACCTGTGAATTGTCTACAAAAATATCTTAGGGCTCTTTGCTTTTCACATCAGATTATCGCAATAATTTCCGACCTCTGCACTCCATTGACAAAGATGTTTCAGCTAGGAGGAAAATATTCAGTATCCCTGAACTGACTCATAAGTATAATCCGTTCACGAAAGTTGAGCCGTCGGGTGGTTTTGACCATTTAGCATACTCCACTGTGTATATTAAAATTTCAGGTTGTTGTGTATTCATTTTCTTATCAGATTGATACGCAATGTTGTCAATATATCAAAGAGCTTTCTGATAACTCGAAAAGCTCGTCTGACGAGGGTCAGATTCTTTCGGCAACGTGACTTCTTTTACATTATGACAGCAAATGATGCCAACTTTAGATGAATAAACAACGCCTACTATGAGCTCTACTTTCTTGAACGGACTATAAAGATGAATCTCTGACATGAGGATACCAACTTAACATGATTGAGCATAATCATGAACTCCGTACTCAACAATAATAAAATATTTACAAAAGATTTGTTGTCGATTTCTTCAGAGTAAGAAGTGAACATAGAGTTGCCCTTACGCGTGAATAGTACTACTGTGTAACCACCAAGCTTAGAGTCAGATGGAAAGAATTCACTGCCGCACTAGGGGTTAAGTGAACAAAGTTTAGATGTTCATTTCTACAATTTCTGAATAAAATAATCTGTCACAGCTATGATTGCCGACATCTATAAAGCAACAAAAAACCAAATCAGTAAAATAATTCAGTTTATGAACGTCAAACCGAAACGAAAATGTAATATCGAATCTCACGAACAACTAAACAGCAACAGAATGATGTTGTCAAACTAACAGAATTGTCTATGCAACTCTACCTGCTCGTACCGTGTAGGGGTGCCATAGACCAATATCCCAATACGGAATAAGGATACTGCACAAGTTCGCAACGCTGATGATGCTGTTTGCGTTCATGAAGAGATTCTACTTGGCTGCGTCAATAAATGCGTGGAGGTATTTCCAGGTTTACTTCTTACTCTGAGCTACAATAATGACAATAAGAAAAATATAAGAATTCCCGTTTCCTGGAAGCGAAAGAAAATCCAGAATTCGTCATACCCACAGAAAACAGAACAAAACGTAATAGTCCAATTCAACAAGCTTTATGGCTAGTCGCCATTACACAATTGCCTCTATTTACGATCTTTATGACCCATGAAATCGAAGGTCACTCGAACCGTCTCATTAGAACACTGGTACACAGCCATATATACCGTTCCATTTATGAACCATCGCTTTGAAACGGCCAAATTGGATCCAAAACCCTTAACATTCAAGTTAAATAATTCCCTACATACCGCACAGAATCTGAACTGGCCGATCTACATATTTACTGCGACCATCCATAACGAAGAAGATGACAGCTGATTCTATCGAAACATCACAGAACGGGCGAGCGCGGAATGAATGCGACAATTCATAGAATCGACCCGTTCCGGGGGACAAATGGCCGGTCGGACCGTATCTATGCTCGTATTTTGGAACTGTCCAAGTTTCAACTTTAAGAAGTTCCGGCAAAGTTAAATGGCAATTTCGAGGAGATGCCTCGCGTGTTGCAGAACGTTCGCGATTTTTACTCTCCATTAAGGGTTATGATTGAGTTGTTGTTGAATCAGTTTGCGAGGAATTTTTCACTCAGGACGTGATTGAATTTTTCAAGTGGTCATAAGTTTTATACGGCAAATTGGGAGGAATGCAATAAACCATGTGGATGAGTTTCGTAGATTTCTCAATGTTGAATTTTAATTCAATTTGCGAATAGAAATGAAGTGATCGTTTGTTAATGGCCCTGTGTTAAGCGGTGCAGTTAATTGGTTCCTTGTGAGCTCATCTCGGTTCAGTACTCCGTTCGGCATAATAAACAATAATATCTATAACATTTGAGAAGAATATTGATCAAATAATTCGTGCATATAAACAGATTCTACTAGACTGCATAACAAATGCGCGAAGGCAACTCTAGGTTTACTTTTTTACTCTGAGGTGTAAATTATATAGAGGTTTTGTCTGCAGGTGCTTTACTCTCGTAATCGCGTATTGTACTCGTACTGTGTATCGATTGATAAATTGAATTTATATAATGCAACAAAACTGCCAATATTGAAAATTTCGGTTGTAGGGCCATGTGCAACACAGCACTCTTTCTTGAAATTGTTCTATCCAACGTTTCGGCAAGCCTTCGCCAACCGGTTATTCAGCAAAATTAATGCGACCAGCTTCTGACATTAGCTGTCAGAACCATCCAAGATAATGGTAACAGCCGAAATAATCTTTCAACCAATGAGCCATTATCAAGAATTTCCCGTTAACAAACAGCACTTTACTGCCTTAAGTCGACCATAGACATCGTTATTTTTCATCCGTTCGTATCGCGGCGATAAGAACCGTCCCGGAAAAAGCGCAAAAAAACCGATGTGTGTGGCGAAAAACCGTCGGTACGTATCGTCGTTATAAATATCTGCCGATGCTTGATTTTTGTCACGACGGTCCATCGGTTTTCGTGCCATACTGACTGTGTATGAGGATTTCGTCGATAATCGGCGGTTAATTGCCATTAGCGTATTATAAGTCTCGTTTCTTTTTTCTTTTTTACTCAGAACCGAAACTGCGGCCACCACTGCTAAGAGATGTTTCATCTTCATGACGTGCTAATTCGAGAACGACAGCATAATAACTGGTAGAATTTACCGAAGTGTGCGCGCAAAACAGTTCCGCGATATGACTCGGCGGTTCGAATCGCGGCGAGGAAAAAAAGATGAAAAATAACGATGTCTATGGTGGCCGGCTTCATACAGCGACAACTATTGAATTTAAGTTTGCGTTAGCAATATCCATAGACAGTTGTTTCGGGCTATTGGGGCTCATTATGATGAAAAGTATCTTTGAATGAGGCAGTATTGAACCCTTTACTTCACGATCAGGCATATTGTTCTGGGTATTATACAGCAACAACGCCATCTTTGAGGATCCTTAACAGCCTAGTGAGCAAGCAGTTCGTACAGTTATCTGTACTCTTCTCGGATCAAACCGCCAAGAAAACAGAGACATGAGGTAGCTACCTAAAGAAATATTGCTATCTTAACGTAAAGTATTTAAAAAAGATCTCCAAATAATGTTGTTTACAGTTTTTTGTTTTTTAACAAGCGCCAAAGGTACATTTTTAGACGCTCTAAAATTTCATTGCTGTAGTCAGGTACTATGTCGACTAACAAATAAAATATATAGTACGATCCAAGTGTAACTGTATCGTCCAAAACGCTGTTGGAACGCATGGAGTGGACCGTTATACTCTCAGAGTGAAAAGTAAACATAAAGTTGCCTTCAAGCATTTGTTATGCAGCCGAGTAGAATCTGTTTATACGCGCGGACATTCCGACGTTGCGAACTCATGCCGTTTGCTTATTTCGTATCGCGATAATTGGTTTATTGCTCCCTACTCTGATACTAACGCTTGCGTCTGTTACAGGCAATCCTGTCAGTTTAGCAACAACGTCGTTTGTTGATGTTTAGTTTGTCATTTCGATTTGACGGTCATAAACTGCATTATTATACTGATGTGATGGCAGTTTATTGTGTGTTTAACGCTACTCCGGTAATGATAGCTAAGGCAAATTTACGAAAATGTTGTTTTTATATTCAGGAATTAGAAAAAATGCGAAACTAACTTCACCCAAGTGAGGCAGTGAATGCTTTTCATCTCACTCTAATGCTTGGTTGATCACATGCAGTAACTATTCACGCGTAGGTGCATATCTATGTTTATTTTTTACTCGGAGGTTATGCCGTAGACAGTGTACGATTCTCGTTTCTGTTAAACAAAGGTTAGGCTTGGTGCACATTGGCCACAAAGTAATCGCCACGCAGCGTTATGATTCTGAAGAGCTGTTTGAGATAACTGAGCCACATTGAAGTAGGTAACACAAATTATAGCTTTTGGATATCCTAGGCCAATAGCGATAGCTATTCTAGGTGACGTGTGAAACAAGCCTATGCCTGATAGTAGTAGTAGTAATAGTAGTATCAACGCTGCGTCGTGATTACTTTGCAGAGCATGTGAACCGGGCCTCATATTACCAAAGAACTTCCAGAACGATACTCATTCTATGGACGAAACGAAAGCATTTCAGCAACAATAATTAGTCTTTCACCTTCAATAACTCATAAAACATCATCGTAAAACCAGTCACAAAGTAACAATAGAGGATAAGGCATCTCTTGAACCAGACTTCCTGGAAATATGTAATAACGAGCGACCTCTGCTCCCTTTGTCCACTGATATCATTATACAATTTTAGTTAGGTTAATACCGTTTCCAAACGTTATATGCGTTCGGATTTCCGACATTGTCAACAAGTTGCTTGGTACTTACACAAATATGCATGACGCTCGCCTACTTTATGTGTGTGTTTCCATAAAATAATGCCGTTTCGTAATATCGTTCGGAATGGGTTTCGCGAACGGGGACGAATTGGTTTTCAATAGTTTCAGAGGATACTAATTGGATATGTTCGTAGTAACTGTTTATTGTACTTTTATTGATCGTTAGAAGGAATTACAGGATTTGTGTATTGGATCTTTTGGGTAGGACCTTCTAATACATACCTTCATGCAATGTCTGTAGTGATAGTTTCAAGCGGCCTAGAGATGATCAACTCAGTTGACGACTTTGTTGTCAACTATGTAGGTTGTCAACAAGTTGAAAACATCATTTCAGCGGAGGTTTCCGTCACGTGAACTAGTCAGCTGATTCGCAGGAATTATCGAAAGATGTAGAAAGATATTTTTTTAAATGTTATTATAAGCGATATAATATGCAACGATGAGGTTCAGCACACTCCTGGAAATAGAAGAATTTGGACCTTTGAATTTTCGGTTTTCGAGTTGTTTCTGTCGGAAGTCATTAGGTTTATGGACGGCCGATAGGCCACTCCTAAACCTCATCACTTCCGAAAGCACAAATTAGAAGGTGTATTTTAAGGTATTGAACAAGAAAGTAGAAGAACATGGTAATAGAATCCTCAGAGTTGTGTCCTCTACATGACTACTATAAAAGGAAACACCTCGAACTTTTTGAATCTACACAGGCTGGGTTCACTTCTTCAATACTACAAAATATGCTAAATCGGATGGGCTGCTCTTCAAATATTTCAATTATCTTTCTAATTCGACGTTCTTATAGACCCTTAATATTATCAGCTTTTTATACCGCGTCACATATGAGTTCTGTATTGTTGATGTTTCATTTGATTTGTGAAAGATTTCAAGTAAATTTCAATGGACGCTTTGAATATGAACAGGTTATTTCTTCTTATAAACATGTCGAATATTCTGAATTTCAGCCCATTCATAAGCCTCATAAATTCATATAATTGTTCTGTATGGGTATAATCCAGCCGAATTGTGCTTTTAGCAGGAAAGTTTGGGGAGTTTAGATTTCTTTCATTTTTTTATTTTTTTGGGGTGCTGAATCCGATTTGAGGTTTGCTAACAAAATTTCTAGACGGAACATAGAAAAAATACAAAAAAAGAATGAAAATCGCATTCTTGGTCAGTTTTTTGCATATAACTGTGACACTATCAATTTTTCCTAAAATACCTTTCCATACAAAATGAAAGTACATAAAATTTTCTACCAATTGTACTAGCACAGCTTGTCTTGCGACAAACCGTTCTGGTTCAAATAATAGTTGAAAATGAGGTATTTTCTATGACTCAATAATGAAAAAAAATTAATTCTGTGGTTCCGATGATGCGATCCTCTTGAAATTGTGCATGAACATTCAGTATATCAGTCGCGATTCACAAAAAAAAATTAATTGAATCGGACATTTTGTTATGGAAATATAAAGATTCTTCTTTTCAATATTCCAATTGAATTTTCTATGGTTCTGTTCACACTATGGTCACTCAATTTTGCATAAGGCTTATTATGAGCATATTGCATTTGGCCGCAACATTTCATTTCGATTGTTTAGTTTTGTCTGAGATATTGAGGAACAAAAATTTAGAATGGCCTTGTTTTATGAAACAAATTACGGCCATTCAAAATGTTTGTTTCTCAATATCTCAGACAAAATGAAACCAGTCGAAATGAATGTTTTGCGGCAATATGCAAGATGGTCATAATAAGCTTCATGCAAAATTGTGTGACCATAGTGTGAGCAGAACCATAGAAAATTCAATGGAATATTGAAAAGAAAAATCTTTATATTTGCATAAACAAGATATCTGATTCAAGTGAATTTTTTTATGAATCGAGACTGATATGCTGAATGTTCATGCAAAATTTCAAGAGAATCGCATCATCGTAACCATAGAATTTAAGTTTTTTCATTTATTGAGTCATAGAAAATACCTCATTTAAAACTATAATTTGAGCCATAACAGGTGGTCGCAGAACAAGCTGTAGTAGTACAATTTGTAGAAAATTTTATGTACTTCCATTTTGTATTGAGAGTTTTTTCACGAAAGTTGATAGTTTTTCCGAGTTTATAAGCAGAAAACTGCCAAAGAATGAGATTTTTTTCTTTTTGTATTTTTTTTCAATGTTCCCTCACGAAATTTTGTTAGCAAACCTCAGATTCGGATTCAGCACCCCAAAAAACATAAAAAATCGAAAAAATCAAAACTACCCAGAACTTTCTGCTAGGGGTTCTTTTGAGCACAAATTGACTAGACTAGTACGCTTCAGATATATACAGGGTGCTTCTATAAATAGATCACTTATTTTAGATTTCTGCTAATACAGATTTAAAAATTTTTAAACTCGAAAAATTATATTTGCTGTGTCAGCTAGTTTTTAATAAGTGTGGCTGATAACCAATAAGTGTACAACAGTTGAAATCAGCATTTGCTTCTCTTTGGAAAGGTCGTCAGTTTTCTCATTTCTCCAGTCTATTTCATGAACGACTCACAGACTGAAACTGTATTTCTTTCCATTGCGAAGAGAGATTTTTTAGATCAATGGTCACTTGATTGTACAACGAACGGTCATCAATTGTTCAGTCCCTCTGACTTTACCAATGCAAATTCTGGCTTTCTTGCATAGTCTAATTAATTATGCCACACCCAACCAACAAGTTATTTCGTATATTCGAGTCGACTTTTTTCAGATCCTTCTTTTCCGGATTCAGTCGAATCACCCCACTGATGCATTATTCATAGTTTATTTATCTATTCCCGATATTTTCAAGAGAATTCAGTCTCGGTTACCAACTTTGGCTTCCGAAATTAGTCCCAGGTTTTTTTCTCCGTCACCAGCCACGTCAATTCGATCGTAATTGTTTTCCGAAAAACAACGTCGTTCTTATACACTTTTAATCGTTTATTTCTAATTATGAATTCTTTGAATATATTAAGAAACCGTTGTTTCGGACGAGGCGCCATCTAGCAGCTATTTCTGAACTCACGTGTGCGTTTCTTCTAGATTAAAATGTGAATTTGTCGAGTGGTTCCAATGAAATGCCATTTTGTGACATACTTTCGAAATGGTTTTGCCAGCTGATGCTCGATTGTATCTGTCGCCCGTCCACATAACTTACAGATTTCGGAACTCATACTAATTGGTAACGCTTAGAACATTGTTTGAATTTGCCGCCATGTGGAAAGGATATGATCTGTCTGATAGAGGGCTCTGGATGTAACGCCACCGATCCACGGAGCAGGACATGTGCCTTCCCTCATGCGCTGTGTGCAGTACATATTCAATAGCATAGACATAGCTAAACATGTTCAATGTTCAATTAGGAGATACAGTCTACGCATGATCAAGTTTCAATAAACGATTGAAGTAGAATTATTAGTGTTTATTTAACTTACCTCAGCGACAAGAACTACCACTAATGATAATATCAATATTATTGAATGTGGAAGGCCAACAATCATCACCCTGAATGCAGTGTCGAAAAAACAACGATTCCTAGAACCCAAGGCGGGCAAGGCTTTGTGGACATAAAAAAATGGACACTGAACAAATAAACAATTTGAGAATTACTTCGTAGACAAGTCAAACACATCGGACTTACATAAAATTCTGATTGAAGCAGATAGTTCAACACCTCTTCTATTGAGCAAGCACCCTCATGAAAACACCACATAGACGGACAGTGATAAAATTAAAGATGAAGAGAAAAGCCCCTACATGAAAGACACGTGAACGAGGTCACCCAGGAACATGTCGACATTCCTGCGTCAACTACTACTGACTTCTGGAAGATTGTTTTCCTGAAACAGAAGGTTTCCTCCTTGCCATTCAAGAGCAAGTAGTGCAAACTAAATTCAGAAATACATCATGAAGGATAGGAGCCTCACCGACGATATATGCCGCTACGGATGCCAAACATCAGAAACAATCCAACATATAACAGGAGGCTATCAAATGTTTGCTGGAAATGAATATAAGAGTCAACATGATACAGTTTGTATACTTCATCAGGAACTCGCCATCCAACTGAAGATTCTGCAGTCCGGAACAACTCCATATTATAAGTATCAGCCTGAATAATACTGGAGCACCCCTATTACAGGCTATACTGGGAACGCCCAGTACTTAAAATTCACAGTTGCTAATAACAGGCCAGACATAATCCTAGTGAAGAAAAAAGAGAAGAGAGCAATTCTTATAGACGAAGCCATCCAGAAGAACAACAATCATATGTCAAGAATACGCTGAAAAATATCTAATATCGAGAGCTTGACATTCAGATCAAATGCAGTGAGAGGATTTCTAGTACCAGAACCATTCCATTCTCATATCAACTACAGGAAGTATTCCTAAGAGGCTCAGTCCAACCTCAAGGAGCTAGATTTGGATTAAAACCTTTAACAAGTAATGCAAAAAAAAGTACTATTATTAGAATAAATTTTCCAAAGATCTAAATGACCCTTCTTCTTCTTCTTCTCTGTGCGGTGCCTTACCGGCCGAACTGAGGCCTAGTGGCCCATTGTTCACCCGCATCATTCTACAGAGACTCAGCTCCTCAGACACGAAGACAGAAATGTCGCGAGCCTGCCAGGAGTGGTCCTCTCACCATAGGAATAGAAGGTGTTGGATTTCCTAGTGTGTTGACCTTAACTCAGTAAGGTTTCACAGTTGAACAAAATATGCTCAACCGTTTCATCAGTACTCCTGCACCACCGGCATAGGAGCAGCTCGTCAATCCCATTCTCTCAAATGCTTGTTAAACAGGTGACCAGTCAATGCACCAGTCACCAGACTGAGTTGTTTCCTCTCCAGCAGAGAAGCCTATTGACCTCAGATCGCGAGGACGGTCTCTCAATGAGAATCCTCGACCACCTCAGGCCCACCCCTGCGCTCCATTCCGAGGAAAATTCCCTGTTCAGCCAGTCCCGAAGAAACTTCTGACAGATGTGCGACAGATTGGCAGCGAAGGCTCCGGACCAACAAATGCTAATCCGGCTCCCCGCCTAGCCAGTTCATCTGCCTTGACGTTACCAGGTATATCCGCATGAACCGACACCAGATCACTTTCAAAAGTTATCAGAGCCCAGCCCACGCAGAGCTTTCCTGCATTCTTCTACCAAAGAGAATCAACTCTAACATCAGATAGAGATTTCAGAGTTCCCTGGCTGTCGCAACATACATAATAAATGTGCTGGCCAGAGTATCCTCTGCGAATGTTTTCCAAATGAACCCGTGGTCTACAATCAATAGTCATCAGTAGTCACTAGTCAGTCCCTTCTGACTTGAGCATGCATTTCTGACTTTCTTGTATAGTCTGAATAATATGCCAGACTCAGCCAATAAGCAAACTTTGTATATTTAAGTCGACTCTCTTCAAATCCTCATCTTTCGATTCATTCGAATCTCACCACTGATCCATCATTCATAGTTTAATTATCTATCCCAGATATTTCAACAGAATCTGTACTCGGCTACCAACTTTGGCTTCGCGAAATTATTCCCAAGTTTTTTTCAGTCAGCAGCTACGTCAATTCTATCTTATTGCTTTTTGAAAAACAACTTCTAATCGTTTTGTTTCTAATTATGAATTCTTTGAATATATTAAAGGAAACCGTTGTTTCGGACGAGGCGCCGTCTAGCAGCTATTTCTGAAACTCACGTGTGCGTTTCCCCTAGGAAAAAGGTGAGTTGGATGTTGAAAATAGCGCGCGGGATGTCACTGTCTATCATGTATAAAGTTGAGGAAATTGATAGCCGGTTTGTTTCTTTTTGATGTCGATCTCTGGGAGGAGCTGCAAATAGACTTCGTTCTATTCGAGGCGTTGAAAATTCGTTCCGTTCCCGTCACCGGAACTGACATGAAGAATTTAAAAGAAATTGTTCTTGATTAGACGTCCGTGCGTGTTATATTGAAATGAGGAGATTTGTTTCCAACATGAGAAGGATTTCAGAGAAACATATACATAGTTTGCGTTAGACGATTGGACGGCTAAATAATAATATTGTGGACCATAAGATTTCCGTTTGAGCCCTGCTGACGAATTTATGGAAATGACTTCTACAATGATCCTTGAATTAAGTAACTTCAGTTTTCAAATAACGTGGTGCTGCAGCTTCAGCGTCTCGCGCACTTGGAATGATTTATATTGAGAATTTCATATGATGGTGAATGGTGAAAAACAAGTACATATCCTTACACATACGTTTCTTTCTGCTGATGTAATAGATGCAAAGTTTTTTTTTCTTCACCAGATAACGAACTCAAGCTCACAATAGATTGAAGTTTTAACTCAGTGATGTCATATTGCATCATCGCAATACACATCTTAAAAATGACAATGAATGTTTATAACTATTTTCTATTTTTGATCAATTTTTCTTCCTTATGCTTGAGAAACGACTTTTGGTATCGAATCAGGATTGAATTGTGCGGATGCTCAACTTTTTTATCTTATTTTATTTATATTTACTTGACATCTGACAGTGAACTGTGTTTCCATTTCTCCAAAGTATTTCTGCTGTAAAGGGTTTTCCAATAAGAGGTGTTATTTTGAATAGCCTGAATCGGTAGATGTCACGTTTTTTTAACTGTCATTTTTGACATTTGAAAAGTAGATGGTGGTCATTTGCCTGATGTTCTTTTCCACAATTAACGGCATAGCTTCTTTTAAATAATAAAATAAACATCCAATATTTATTGAAAATGGCATTTTTCGTTGAATATCAAAAACGAAAACCCTTGAGATTGAGCAAATACTCGCTGTATTATAAATCTGAAGCATCAAAAATCATCAGGAGATGTATGAGGATATTACGAAGCTTAGCGTCGATTTATGGAGAACTTATAAACCCTTCAATCTCCGATTCCAAATTGATGAGAAGAGGGCTCCTCGCAAACAACAGTAATGGCATCAATTCTTGGAGGCCGGTTGCGCCACATGTTCCAAGCGAAAGTGTTTAGTTTTACTACTATCATAGCAGCGAGAAGACTTCAGAAGCATCACGTAGAGCTAATAAATCCTTATATCTCTATTTCTTGAAGATCTAGGGCGGAAAAGTGATATTCGTGCTGATAAAAAAGCACTTGGGAAAGAAGTTAATATAAACACAATACAATAAATGCAGATTTTAGAATAAGAGATGAATAGAAATAAGGTGAAGACGTTCAAGGATTATTCGTGAGAAGCGGGTTCGTGTCACGTTTGGCGACAAAGAAAAATTTTGTAGGATAGAAAGCATACAGATAATCTCTATTATAAATTACTGGAAGCAAAATAGTGGTTCGAAATGCTTGATTGGCAATCAAATCGTTGATTCTGTGGAATTTCCTTAGAAACAATTACATTTTCTGAATAAACGTGATTGGAAATTTAAGAAACCAAAATGAGATAGAATATTTATCTTTCTCTTCTCCTAACGACCTGACATAGATACTTTTTGTTTTGATGATTAATTGTGACACTCTCCTCACAATGTTCTCAGGGTTCAATCTTCTTTTCCACATTTCTAAGCACAGTTTCACAAGGTGTTCCTAAGTTCACTCCTGTTTCCCAAATAATCTACAACCATAGGATTTTGCAGAAGAAGGTATCTTGCTAAGATCTAGGATGATTCTTGATATCTCAGCATTAAACTTACCGGAGAATTGTTCAGAATGACTTAGACATAAACGTTCTACCAGAGTACACACCTCTCTGATTACGCCTTGCTCTAGAATTTCTTGAATAGTAATATTTTTCTTTCCGCAAAAGGGATCTGGTCCTTCAAAAGAATACAGATATGCCTTCCAGATGAAAAAACACACCGAGGAAAATATGCAGTGAATGAATCAGCAAAACATAATGGATTTTTTCGACGATACTGCTTGTGTAAACTCTTCAACTGAACTGGAAAAATTAATGAATTGAATGATGTGTTGTTGGTATCAACAATTGGAAACTCCACAACAAACGCGATGAAAATACTTATTATATTATTGTTATTGATGAGTAATTCCCATTTTTCATGTGATTCCAAAAGTCGATTTTTATCATATTACCAAAACGAATCAGAAATTATCATTCATTACCAACTTAAACAATTTGCTATATTTGGCCGAATTATATTACACGATTGTGCCGCTCACACTTTTCATCAGATTATAAAATTGAAATGAATAATTTTGTATGTTGCAAAACATGCATTCGTCAATGTTCCGTTTTGAATAAACCGATTGATCGTTGAAAAACATGATATGTGTGGTATTTTAATTATTTTTGTCGATAAATCATTGGAATTCTTTGAATTACATCGGGTTTTTGATGAGGGATGATTGAATATCGATTCATATTTTGTTCAATGAAATGATGAATATATTTGACGAAAAACTTCCACAAAAAATAGTGCAATATGTAATCCGAAATCTACTCATGTTTAAATATCTATATTTTTCTAGATAATGAAGGTAGTCCAACAGGTCCCTGTCGAAACAAGTACCTACAAGAACAGAAAATGTCACTGAGTTTGTCGATATATAGTTTTTCCCGGAAAGTGCGCACCATAAGACTTTTTTTCACCTTCAAAATTTTCGACAAATAATGTTTGTATAGTTCTCCTCTGAAATTAATATGAACGATGAGAATCTCTTTCAACGAGAAAGCAAAAAAAATTGTTCAAAACCTGTAAAATCCGATGTGTAATTAAATTTGTATATTCTGGTTTCATTTTTTCCTTACTGCTCATTTTTTTTACAATCCATTAGTGATCTGCGTTATGAGCCCAGTTTGTTGTGAACATGTTATTCTGGAGCAATTTGAGTGAAAAAACAACTTCGGATATCGATTGCTGTTTTAAGTTCTTCCATTTCACGAAATATGAAACCAATGACATCAATGAAAAACTGATTTTTTTAAATGCTTCAGAATATCAAGCTTGCACCAAACTGGACATAAAGTGTGGGCCATCTATAGCTTTCCAAGCAGAATTTTGAGCTTTGGAATGGAATAACGAAAAAAAGCTCGAACAGGTCAAATTTTGTTGAAATGGGGACAAGTAAGGGTGTTCAAATGAGTTTGAAATCACTACTCCTCTAGCCGCAACCCCTAACAGCTCTCATTTTTGAATATGCAAAGGGGGTCGAGCAGCACCTTGTTGGAAAGATAATTCAATTTCTGTATGATCGTATTTTTTCATTGCTTTATTATTATACAGAGTGGCTCAGTTTTTCATCAATTACAACTTTCAACTCCGAATTTTGAGCTTCAGAATGAAATAACGAAAAAAAGACATACAATTTCCTGTATTTCAAGCAGAATTTATACTCGAAAAAGAATCACGAAATTGAGGGAAGCACAAAAAGTTAATAAGCAACAGTTCAAATGAGTTGAGAATGCAATTTCTAAGTAATAACTGTTCCTACTTACGGTTGTGAGGTTTGTAAACATTGAGGTAAAGGCAATCCTCACTCTGTGTACCTAAATAGTACTTCAGCTTCAAAAATTCCTTCAGTCTTTGACTTGTCATGTTTTCAGTGCTGGGAAACATCTGCGGGCATACTGGTCCAAAACTATCAGCATACCTTATCCCCTTCCATGATGGAGCGCCACTGGGCGGCATGAACCTTAATTCTTCAACAGGAGGAGCTGCGTACGGTATCCCCCTGTAGTGTTCAACTGGAGGTAACTCACTGTTTTCGCTATCAGGGTTCACAACAACACCTTGTATAAATCCTTGTTTGAGCACTAATAGTTTTGTGTAGTTTTTGGGAGGATAGTACATGTAGTCTTGGGAATAACTAGATGTTGTCTTCATGTTTATCAAAGTTATTATTATGGTCATACAACTGGTTATGTATGACATTCTGATTGTTTCTTGCCTTTCTGTGT
Source organism: Propylea japonica (assembly GCA_013421045.1). Lineage (NCBI taxonomy): Eukaryota > Metazoa > Arthropoda > Insecta > Coleoptera > Coccinellidae > Propylea > Propylea japonica. The sequence continues at coordinate 19,732,227 of CM024245.1, forward strand.
TCATTTTGATCTTTATGTTAACTGTTTGAATGAAACATTTTCACTGAAGGAATCATATTGAATAATTTCTGTATTATAATTAATTCAATTCACATATGTTTATATTGCTACTACCATTATAATATGAATTATTTTGAAAAGATCAATACAAAAAGCAAAATTAATTTGGAGCGATAGCAAAAAAAAACACTATTGAACTCAAATTTAGTGGATAATTGAAACTTATTCAATCAACTGATTTATTACTCGCTAAATTGTTAAACGAGATGAACACAAGATTTTTTCGTCAATTGCATTATAAAGTGGGTATTAACTCTTGATCGAAATAAATTCTTATTTCGCACAGGACATAGATACATTTGACATAATAAAAATTTCTGTTTTGTTGTCCCAATAGTTGTAACATTAATCGTATTGCTCCTGAATGCTTTATGTTTACGTGCTAATGATAATTGCACATTAAAATAGTAGAAATTGAGCAATAATAGTTATTTAATCAACTAGGTTATTGAAGACAGAGACTAATGGTAAAAATATTTTAACGCGTTCGCTCCGTTCGAATAACCGAGTTGATTACAAGAGTTTTCCGACGATCTCAATATGAAATGTGTATGAATTATTGAATGAGGTACATCCTCGTTTCACACAAGACTTACATTTGACATAAAAAATGTATCTATGTTCCAGTAGAGTTTCGACATTTCTCGTTGTGCTTCTGAACACTTTGTGAGCGGTGGCCATGGGGATTTCACATCAAAATAGCATTATTAATTGAGCATTAAAATGGGTCATTACTGAACAATTTCATACACATTTAAATCACCTTTTATTTTGAGATCGACGGAAAAATGAGTATTTACTGATTTAGTTCGTATATGTTTAACCACTTTTTCATTAACGGTCGACGAAAATATAAATTATAGTATCAGTTTTCTTACGATTACATTATTGTAATGCAGACTCACCAGCTATCAATTTAAGTTAAATAAAAAGGTGAAAATGATAAGAATAACTGATATTTCGAAATTAAGTCGTTCAGGATTGCATTTGCTTTCCATAATGAAGTTGGTTTTTCTTTTCACATATAGTTTGAATTCAATGGTGATATATTCTATGAGACTGAAAATGCCACTCGGGTTTAAAAAATTGAGAAAATCGCAGCATCGAGCAGGTACTTTTGAGCGTTTGTTCATAGCTGTAATCTCAAGTCTCTAGGACAATTCCTTCGAAAGTTATTTTGCCTACGGCGTCATCAGGGAGTCGAACCCTATCGTTTGAGACCATTTCCGGCTCAAAATTTAAAAATTGCAGACATTTGGGCAAAGCGATTTAGCACTCGTTTAGGTAGAACGAGAGTTCAAAAAGTTTGATTTCGAAAAACTGTCCATTAATCTGATAAAATTGAAAGGATTTCGCCGGATCTCATCGCAATTCAAAACCAGCTTATGCATGACATAATACAAGGTTATTTCTGTCAGGATAAAAATCGATTGTCCCTGTGGCAATGCCACAACCAATTTATCTGTCTAATCCGTAAAATAGCTCATGCGACATGGAATCTGTCTGGTATTCGAGGATCCCGATCAACTAAAATAGCGTCAAACTATATCTTGCAACATGTATGATGTGACAATGAGTGCGAGTCTACTAGATTGCGATTTCACGAAAGCATTTGGCGCATCATCAAAATATTTGGATGGATTATGGCTAGATTCAGAGAATTTTGCGTGTCTATTTTTGGCGCAGGAAATAAACAGAAAATACTTTCACCTCGAGGCACATATGTTCAAATATGTAGAATCGTATGATTCATAATTTTGGGAATGAGTGGAAATATATCAGCTCTAAAGGTTTTTCAATTTGTGAATGATTATACTAGGTTTTCTTGGGAATACGTAGATGTTTTCAACATATTTGGTTATGTTGCGGCACTTATTGACTAAGTTTCATGACTTGCTGATAAGTATCTGATATCTATCAAACAAATTTCATCGAAATGAATACATCTCTATCCATCAAAATTGAAGTTTTCCATATTTTTCAGTTGGAAAAATATCCCATTATTGTCATAAAATATATAATATTCCATACAAAACTGAAACACTAAATTGATTTCATTATCATTTTTGTACTCAATTTGTATGTACCGGGTGTCCTAGATTCGTTGTCTAGTGAAGGGATCTCAGAAACCCAATGAGCTGAAACAGAACGAGTGTCACATTTTTGGGCTCAATTTTTGAAAGAATTCATTTGGTGAAAATCGCAATAACCTTCTAAGTCAAACCTTTTTCGGGCTATTAGAGAAAATTGTAAAATGGCATCCAATGAAAAGTTCTTATAACTTCTTCATTACTGGAGTTATAAGCATAGAACAGAAACATCATACAGGCATTTTTTTTTCAGTGAAATATCAATTTTTCCTCATTACACTTTGTAACTTTTCTTTAGAGCAAGGGTCTCCAAACTACGGCCCGCGGACCAAATCGGGCCAGCAAGTTTCAAGAATCCGGCCCGCGGAAGCTCATTAGCTTATCAACTTAGCACGAGACCCGAAGCTACTGAATCAAACGGTTAAATATTTTGGCCCTTAGCATTTTCTAGAGTAAACATTGGGGGTCTTAGGCTGAAAAGTTTGGAGACCACTGCTTTAGAGTACATCATGTGGTCTGAATATCTCAGCTTAGTTCGTTAATGGGTAGAATTGGTAAAATGGTTCTCGGGTTAGGAAAATTTGTAATCTTTTTTCTTGGATAAAAACATCGAAAACTAGTGATTTGATACGGTATAAATTTGATAATCAGCTGCCGACTAACATACATAGGCTTGTGCGGCACTGAGGAAGATCAAATCTGAAAAATATTCAACACCGTCGTAGTTTGCAGAGTGGTGTTGGCATCAGTAATTGAATGTTTACGGACCAAACCAAACATGTAGTCCAAAGTCTCATCAGATATACATGTTTGTGTGGATAAAACAAAATTCCTAGCATAGTGACATATGAAAAGTAACTTCAGGTCCATCGGTGTACTGAATTCTCTGAAGTATTTTTCGGTTTAAAAGATGAGAATGAAGATAATTGAACTATATTTAATACAATTACTGAACAAATATTTCAGACCGAGTTTCAGATTCTAGAGGAATAATTTTTTATAGGTCTTATTACAATAGTTATTTATCATACAAGGGAAAAAGTATTAGATTTTAGCTCGAGATTATGCTGACTCGAAAGGAAGGGAGACAAAAAACCGATAGCTAAAATCTGATATTTTTCCCTTGTATAATACACTATTTTTTACTGTGATAAAAAAAACGACCATTTAATAGTAAAGGAAATATAACTTTTCACGAAATTACTCTCCCGAGTGAGTACTTTTTTCCCGGATATATGAACACTCACTTTTTTGACAGGGAAAAAAGTTATTGCGTAAAAAGTAATATTTTGAGACCTCTCAAGAGATATAACATGTCAAATTTTTTCTCGTCACAGAAAAAAAAGTAGATTTTCAAAACATGGGAAAATTATTTCAGCTGATTCAGGAGCTTTAATTCTTGTATTGTTTGTATTTCTTAATCTTAATATTCTTAATCTTCTTAATCCCAACTTGCATCCTCTTTGAGGAATATGTATACAGGGTGTTACATAATAGTATATCACAACTTGAAAGAGTAAATATACATGTAATTTCAAGGAAAAAAATGTTTATGAAAATGGGTCCGTGAAGCTTCGTCACGGAGCTACAGAGTGTTGAAATTTCCAGAAAATGGGTTTTTTCTTCATAACTCCTGCAGTTTTTGAGACATTTAATACAAATTTAGAATGAAAGCTATTTTCAACAGTCTTTATTATTCACGTTCTGAATTTTAACTGAAATTCACAAGGTGTTTTTTTCCTGAGCCATGTCTCCTTTTTCCCCCTCAAACTTTTTTGCGGTACGTCACTGATCAGCGTAAAATCATTTTTTGATATTTTTGTTCAATTAAAAAACTTCTTTGGCCCCTGAAATGTTTTCGTATTCAACCGTTTTCGAGTGAAAAATTATTGAACAATTGTATGTTGATATGTAATAAGCTTGAGTTGAGTCTCAGATGACAAGCTATCAAAATAAAAAAATATTTTGGGCATACCTATCGAGTATTTCTATATTTACGATCAATAATTTTTTACTCGAAAGCTGTTTTATATGTGTTACTCAGTAGATATAGACTTGAAATTTCCGAGTTGACAGTACAAAAAATCATATTCGCACAATCGACGATCAATATTTTCTGGAATACTAAAATATACAATTTTAAACGAGAAGGAATTCAATACGAATATTCGAAGGAATTCGCACTTGGGAGTCATCGACTGTTTTGAATTCAAGTTTTCAAAACACACAAATTAATTTTATCTTTTCCGGCTATTTGATCGCTCTCAATAAAACGGTGCCTATGCTACCTACTCAATCATTTATTAGTATTCTGAAGCGAATACAATATTTCGGACGACCATAAAATTTCAAAGGGTCAGCGCGAGAACGATCTTAAACATGATTGAAATGTAAACAATGAAGTAATGAAACAAGATTTGATTGGTTTTTAGGTCCCAGAATATATACAGATCAATCGGAATATTTCTGTACTGTAGTTTTGTGTCTTTGAAGGTGGGCTCAAAACAATTGCATGTTGGTAATTTCAGATATTTTAAGTGTGATTGAAGTTAAATAAAATATTCTTCATTCTTTCAGCAAAAAAATATGGAATTATTTGTTGAACATTCCATTGCATCATTTTACAAACTTAGCAAAATGTTTTTGACAGAGAAGTTTTGACTCTGACGGAAAAAACTAGTTCACAGCTTCCGTTGCAGCATTTGAATGCTTATCATAAAAAAGTACAGGGTCTCTTTAAATGATTGTAACAGCGCAGTTGGTTTTGGATTAGGTTGCTTCCTATGCAAAACACAGAATTGTGCGATCATGCTATGCTCTGATTGGTTCTTCTTCTTCTTCTTCTTCTCTGTGCGGTGCCTTACCGGCCGAACTGAGGCCTAGTGGCCCATTGTTCACCCGCATCATTCTACAGAGACTCAGCTCCTCAGACACGAAGACAGAAATGTCGCGAGCCTGCCAGGAGTGGTCCCTCTCACCATAGGAATAGAAGGTGTTGGATTTCCTAGGTGTGTTGACCTTAACTCAGTAAGGTTTTCACAGTTGAACAAAATATGCTCAACCGTTTCATCAGTACTCCTGCACCACCGGCATAGGGAGCAGCTCGTCAATCCCATTCTCTTCAAATGCTTGTTAAACAGGTGACCAGTCAATGCACCAGTCACCAGACTGAGTTGTTTCCTCTCCAGCAGCAGAAGCCTATTGACCTCAGATCGCGAGGACGGTCTCTCAATGAGAATCCTCGACCACCTCAGGCCCACCCCTGCTCTCCATTCCGAGGAAAATTCCCTGTTCAGCCAGTTACTGAAGAAACTTCTGACAGATGTGCGACAGATTGGCAGCGAAGGCTCCGGACCAACAAATGCTAATCCGGCTCCCCGCCTAGCCAGTTCATCTGCCTTGACGTTACCAGGTATATCCGCATGAGCCGGACACCAGATCACTTTCAAAAAGTTATCAGAGCCCAGCCCACGCAGAGCTTTCCTGCATTCTTCTACCAGAAGAGAATCAACTCTAACATCAGATAGAGATTTCAGAGTTCCCTGGCTGTCGCAACATATATAAATGTGCTGGCCAGAGTATCCCCTGCGAATGTTTTCCAGTGCGCATGCAAGAACCGCAAATAGCTCAGCCTGCACAATGGAACAGTCCTTCCCCAGAGGGATAGCCTGATTAAAGTGAGGACCCACTTTGATTGGTTAGAAATTGGTATTCTGTAATCCAAAGGCGCTGTTACAATCACACCCTATATTACGATGCTCTTCAAAAACGATATTAATGATCGATTCGAAAAACGATTGTTTATCTTTCATTTATGCTTTGTGAAACTTCCCAATAATCTGACACCGTTTTAACTAAATAATGATTTGTTTTCTAATTTTTTTTCAACCTTTTTTTGCCAAATAATTTCTTTCGAATATTCGAATATTTTTCAGTATAATGAAATAGTGTATAAACCAAGTGCTTATTTGGTTTCATTTTGGAAGGAATGGTGAATCAATACACACAAATATATTTCATCTTCATCAACTTACAGTTTCTGCTGAATTTTTAGGAGCTTCAAGAAAAAAATTACCCTTAACGACGGCCTCCAAAACGTTACTTTGATTAATTTTCATCGGTACCCTTTCAAATGAAATTAGAGATTGATCATTCACGTGTCATTTGATTTCAGATGAAATGAATTCCAAAAGAGCGCTCAATTCAACTCAGGAAAAATAATCCTAATTTTGAATATTCTCTTCCCACATCAAATGATACCCACATTCGGAAACTTCAACATTGAGTTTATAGGGTGCAATATTTTCAGATGATAATATTTTTCGTCGAACGCAAAATAAAATGTCAGTTTGATGTAAATAAAATTGCTCAATAGTAGGTAACCCATTTTAAAGCGTGATTTCTTCTATTTTGATGTGTAATTGTCATGGACAACAGTATTCAGAAGCAAATTGAGGAATGTTACAGATGTATTTAAACAGAAATTCATATTATTTCAAATGTATTTCTTGTGCGAAATTAAATTTATTTCAATCAAGAACTAATACTCAATTCTGAATCAACTCCTTTATGAATCTAGCGTTTAATGATCGCTGTCAATAATGAACTAGTTGATTGAATAACTATTATGTTTCAAATCATTATAATCATGACCAATTAATACAGCTGGGTTAACAGAAAGCTGAATTCAATTAAGCAGATCTGATTTTGAAGTATCATTGAACGAAAAAGTCAAAATCCACTTAATTGAAAAATGGTGCATCCTTTCAATTCAACCAGACTTTCATGTAAATATTTTGAATATTTTTTTATTATAATATATTTCAAGCCGAAGGATACAGTTTTTGGGTTGAAGAATAACTGCTTTTACCCTGTACAACACTATTTCAAATCCTCTAAAAACAAATTCATGGATGATATCGATTGAAATTTATTCTGGGAGGATTCTGCATTTTGGAAAAATTCAAAATTATTTCCGTTCCAGAGACTGGGCGTGAATACCTCAAAAAATTTTCTAGAAATTTATGGATAGTTTCCTTATTATTTGATTCAGAACCAGAAAACTAGTGAATATTTTACACTCTTCAGATTTTTTTCTGTGAAGCTCTAAGAAAAATCGATTAAAGAAATTTTTTTGGAGCCTTCGTCTTTATTTTGGTGGGCAGGACAAGAATGAACAGTTTCGAGTCCTTTTTCATATTTTCAATTGCTCTCTAAGCTCTAAAATTTCAATAACATCCCTAAATTATGTGTGATTGATTAATCATGATTTCATCAGTGAAAATATTTCATCTACCTCTATTCTAATCTATGCCCCACTCCTTTCAACCAAATTACCAAATCAAATCCTTCTTAGAAGGCTCTTTCAATACTCCTCAGTCACATAATAGGAACATTAATTCAACCACGAAGCACTTTCACTGATTAAACTGTCAAATCTTCCCACAAAATCTTTACACGGATCTTTCAGATCACCATTCAAAACACTACTTAACTTATCAACGCAATTTCACTATCGATCGAAATTTATATAAACACATCATTAATTTCCGATCTATCTTTCGTTGGTGTGGAATCCCGAGAAAGACTGCTCTCCAAAATTTGTGTACAATCTCAGCTGCGTAAGGTCTGGGCTAAGAAAAACGTACCGGACTATTTGCGGACTATACGGTGCGAGCACGTGGATACGTTTGTCTTTTATTGTACTGGATATAAATAGTTGCTAAATGGTTGGTTTAAAAATATCTGCTGTTATTTATCCCTACATAGAAGCGTGGAGCATTGGGTAATTCTTGACTATTTGGGGGCTATTTCCGTTGATTGGTGAGGAACTCAAAGGAAGGAAGTTTTAGTTGGATTAAAGGAGATGTGTCTTCTATCGGATGGTAGATTGGTGATGTTTTTCAGGCATTCAAAAATATAAACGCATTCAAAAATATGAACGCATGGTTCTACTGGTAATTTTACGAATGAATTCTACCATATTATGTTTTCTTGGGATCAGTAAGAAATGTAATGAAACACGCTATGTATTATTTATTGTAATCTTCGGCGATCGATTTCGGAATTATTCCATCATCAGGCCAATGTCTTTGAATTGAAATGAACATAAATCATTTAAAAACATTCAAAGGTGTTTTTGTTGATAATGGTGATAGAATTAAGTTTACTGTCGGCAATTTTTGATTGTTTATACTGTCCTCTTATCACCTACATTTCTAAGTAGCTATGACTGTATTTGGTTCTTGTTGTAATAAGATGGTATTTTGATGTTTTATGTTCATTTTAATTCAAAGACACTGGCCTGATGATGAAATCATTCTGAAAGCGACCGCCGAAGATTATAATAAATAGAACATAGTGTGTTTTATTACACTTTCCTGCTATTCTTCTACTGGTTAATTCAATTTGGTGGGAAATAAATTCGCATAGTATCGTTTGAATGAAGATTCTTGGAACAGACGATGAGAAAAAGCAAGAAATTCTGGATTTAAAACATATAGTTTGATAGTAAGAGAAAAATATGCTTCAAAATGTCATATTCGGTCGAATAACAGCAGATGCATTGTTCTTAGTATTCGGATATCATTTTTCATAGAGTCAAATTACGATATTTTATAGTGAAAATTTGAATTTGATCCCTCAGAAACCTTAAATTTGAAGATTCTGACCAAGTACATTTCATTAGCGAACCTACCTAGTGATGGAATGGTCAAAAAAAGTGTGCATCACGAAGAACTTCAAGTCGATACTATGAAAAAAGTAAGAAGGGTTGAAGAAAAACATTGACCATAACATTATAGTAAATGCCGTCGAATGGTATACAGATAGTTCTGAAACCACGATAGGTGTAGGCGCTAGAGTATACGGGTAAGGAAGCAGGTGTGTCGTTAGACTCCTATTATAACGTTTTTCAGGAAGAAATACAACAATCGAAAGATATATCGAAAGAAACCTGAAAATAAATTATCAGCAAGTTCACCTGCCCCATCATTTTTATACAAATTCTCTACTTCATTTTGAGGAACAACAACGATTTTCCTTTCTTTGTCCAGGTGGCCGGAATCAATTATCAAGAAGCAATAGCGTTCATGATATCTCGATACAATGTACTGTCAACATCCAGATGAATATGCAGACGAAGGTGAACAGGATCAGTTCAACCAGCTCATTCTTTTAGAGTCACAAAGTTTACGGAGAACATTGTTTTTTACCTAGTATATATCAACAGAGTATCCTTTGAAACAAGAAGGCAAGAACACCTGCTCCAAACTTTTCCCGGATCAAATACATAGTCACTCTCTGCAATATATCCGAAATGTTAAGGAACAACAGCCAATGCAATAGACATCATCTATTACATAACTCCTTCCTTTGTCCAGGTAGCCTAACCAATTATCAAGAAGCAATAGCGTTCTTGATCTCCCGATACAATCCACTGTCAACATCCAGATGAACATACAGACAGGTGGAAACAGGATCGATTTCAACCAGCTCATTCTGTTCGAAAATTATAAAGTTTAAGGAGAAAATTGTTGTTAACCTAGCATACTTCAACAGTGTCACCTTTTGCGCAAGGCAGCAAGAAAACCTGTTCCAAATTTTTCCTGGATTAAATATATAGTCACTTTTCTCACACACTAAAATATAGAACAATAGCCATTGTAACAGACATTATGTGTTGTCATATAAGTCGTCTCTTTGTCCAGGTAGCCAGAATCAATTATCAGAAGCAATAGCGTTCTTGATCTCCCGATACAATGCACTGTCAACATCCAGATGAACATGCAGACAGATGGAAACCGCATCAATTTAACCAGCTTATTCTGTTCGAAAATCATAGAGTTTAAGGAGAACATTGTTGTTAACCTAGAATACTTCAACAGTGTTTACTTTTGCACCAGAGAGCAATAAAACCTGTTCCAAATTTTTCCTGTATCAAATATATAGTCACTTTCCACATACATCCAGAATGCTTAGGAACAACAGTCAGTGCCATAGAAATCACGTGCTTTTGGATAAGTCCCCCCTTTAACCCCAGGTATCGAATCCATTATCAAGAAGCGAAAGCGTTTTTGATCTCTCGATACAATGCACTGTCAACATTCAGATGATTATGCAGAGAGAGGAAAACAGGATAAATTCAACCAACTGATTCTTTAAGAGTGACAAAGTTTACGGAGAAAATTGTTTTTAACCTCGCATATTTCAACAGTGTATCCCTTGAAACAAGAAAGCAAGAACACCTGCTCCAATATTTTCCGGGATCAAATTTAAAGTCACACTCTGCAATACATCCAGAATGTAGATGAACAACAGCCAATGCAACAGACATCATGTGCCATCACATAAGTCCTCCCTTTGTCCAGGATAGAATCCATTATGAAGAAGCAATAGCGTTCTTGATATCCCGATACAATTCACTATCAACATCCAGGTGAACATGCAGACAGATCGGAACATCATCAATTAATTTCTTAGAAACTTTATAGGTTTTCACTCCCAGTCTCTGAAACATATATAATTAAAAAATGTTTGATTAAGGTGAAGTGCTCCTGCGAAAATCTTTGCACTTATTTGTCAGGAGCAAATTGGTCTTGAAAAAATTGTTGCCTAACAGTAAAAATGAAAAATTAAACAAATTAAAAGGATATTGTAACGTTTTGGTGGCTATATCAGACACCTTCTTCAGACAAACTCTAAAATTCTTCAGAATTGTGTATTTTCTCATTTGTAATCTGATTGACATTGATAGTTGTCAATCTATAGAGATTTTGATTTATTTGATTTTGAAATTTCCTGATGTCACTTCCTTCCTCAATAAATCAATCCAAATACGATCTATTCCAAAAGAACAATTGGCCAAATTATTTACTTCATCTAGCAAATATGTACATGTAGATTCCTTAATTTTCCTTTTATAATTATCAGGTTCCGTCATGAGGATCTTTGTGTGGTTCCAGTTCATCATATGATCTCCGCTATTTGAACCTATGTGATCAGCAATTTGTGATCTTGTGATGTCTCTATTTTTGATGTTATTTTTATGTTCCCGTTTTCTTATTTCTAAAGGTCTTGATGTCTCCCCTGTATAAGATTTTCCACATATACAGGGAATTTTGTAAACACAATTTTTGATTTTTGTGTCTCATTCATTGGTTTTGTTCTAGTTAGGATGGATCTCATCAATTAAACCAGATTACTCTGTTCGAAAAGTATAGAGTTTAAGTAGAAAATTGTTGTTAACCTAGCATACTTCAATAGAGGTACCCTTTGCACCAGGAAGCAAGAAAACCTATTCCAAATTTTCTTGGATCAAATATATAGTCACTTTATACATACATCCAGAATGTTAAGGAACGACAGCCATTATAACAGACATCACATAAGTCTTTCTTTGTCCATGTAGCCAGAATCAATTTATCAAAGAGCAATAGCAGATGAATATGTAGACAGATGGGAACAGGATCAATTCAAGCAGCTTATTCTGTTCGGAATTTATAAAGTTTCAGGAGAAAATTGTTGTTCACCTATCATACTTCAACATACTGATGAGCCCAAATAGGGCGAAATAGCTATCTATGGATGCTCTGTTTGATATTACCACTATGCATGTTCTTTGTTCGTTGACGGGATTAGTTCCGAAGTGTGGGTTTAATATTGGTTGATTTTATATCGATTAATATTATTCTCCGCTTTCATTATTTATATTATGCCTGCGTTACTGTTAAACGCATGAATTTTCATTCATACTTCAACAGTGTTACACTTTGCACCAGGCAAGAATACCTGTTCCAAATTTTTCCTATATCAAATGTATAGTCACTTTGGAAATACATCCAGAATGTTAAGAAACAACAGCCATTGTAACAGACTTTATTTGATACCACATAAGTCCCTCCTGTTCAAGGAGAAAATTGTTGTTTACCTAGCATAATTCAACAGTGTTAATTTGTACCAGGCAGCAAGAAAACCTATTCCAAACTTTTCCTGGATCAAAAATAAAGCCATTCTCTGCAATACATCTGGAATATTAAGGAACAACAGCCAATACAACAGACATCATGTGCTATCGCATAAGTCCTCCCTTTGTCCAGGTATCGAATCCATTATCAAGAAGCAATAGCGTTCTTGATCTCCGATACAATGCACTGTCAACATCCAGATGAACATGCAGACAGATGGAAACAGGATCAATTCAATCAGCTTATTCTGTTAGAAAATCAAAGAGTTTGAGGAGAAAATTGTTGTTAACCTAGCATACTTCAACAGTATTACCCTTTGCACCAGAGAGCAAGAAAACCTATTCCAAACTTTTCCTGGATCAAAAATAAAGCCACTCTCTGCAATACATCCGGAATATTAAGGAACAACAGCCAATCCAACAGACATCATGTGGTATCGCATAAGTCCCCCTTTGTCCAGGTATCGAATCCATTATCAAGAAGCAATAGCGTTCTTGATCTCCCGATACAATGCACTGTCAACATCCAGATGAACATGCAGACAGATGGAAACAGGATCAATTCAATCAGCTTATTCTGTTGGAAAAACAAAGAGTTTGAGGAGAAAATTGTTGTTAACCTAGCATACTTCAACAGTATTACCCTTTGCACCAGAGAGCAAGAAAACCTATTCCAAACTTTTCCAGGATCAAAACTGAAGCCACTCTCTGCAATACATCCGGAATATTAAGGAACAACAGCCAATCCAACAGACATCATGTGGTATCGCATAAGTCCCCCCTTTGTCCAGGTATCGAATCCATTATCAAGAAGCAATAGCGTTCTTGATCTCCCGATACAATGCACTGTCAACATCCAGATGAACATGCAGACAGATGGAAACAGGATCAATTCAATCAGCTTATTCTGTTGGAAAAACAAAGAGTTTGAGGAGAAAATTGTTGTTAACCTAGCATACTTCAACAGTATTACCCTTTGCACCAGAGAGCAAGAAAACCTATTCCAAACTTTTCCAGGATCAAAACTGAAGCCACTCTCTGCAATACATCCGGAATATTAAGGAACAACAGCCAATCCAACAGACATCATGTGGTATCGCATAAGTCCCCCCTTTGTCCAGGTATCGAATCCATTATCAAGAAGCAATAGCGTTCTTGATCTCCCGATACAATGCACTGTCAACATCCAGATGAACATGCAGACAGATGGAAACAGGATCAATTCAATCAGCTTATTCTGTTGGAAAAACAAAGAGTTTGAGGAGAAAATTGTTGTTAACCTAGCATACTTCAACAGTATTACCCTTTGCACCAGAGAACAAGAAAACCTATTCCAAACTTTTCCTGGATCAAAACTGAAGCCACTCTCTGCAATACATCCGGAATATAAGGAACAATAGCCAATCCAAGAGACATCATGTGCTATCGCATAAGTCCCCCCTTTGTCCAGGTATCGAATTCATTATCAAGAAGCAATAGCGTTCTTGATCTCCGATATAATGCACTGTCAACATCCAGATGAACATGCAGACAGATGGAAACAGGATCAATTCAATCAGCTTATTCTGTTAAAAATTCAAAGAGTTTGAGGAGAAAATTGTTGTTAACCTAGCATACTTCAACAGTATTACCCTTTGCACCAGAGAGCACGAAAACCTATTCCAAACTTTTCCTGGATCAAAACTGAAGCCACTCTCTGCAATACATCCGGAATATTAAGGAACAATAGCCAATCCAAGAGACATCATGTGCTATCGCATAAGTCCCCCCTTTGTCCAGGTATCGAATTCATTATCAAGAAGCAATAGCGTTCTTGATCTCCGATATAATGCACTGTCAACATCCAGATGAACATGCAGACAGATGGAAACAGGATCAATTCAATCAGCTTATTCTGTTAGAAAATCAAAGAGTTTGAGGAGAAAATTGTTGTTAACCTAGCATACTTCAACAGTATTACCCTTTGCACCAGAGAGCAAGAAATCCTATTCCAAACTTTTCCTGGATCAAAAATAAAGCCACTCTCTGCAATACATCCGGAATGTTAAGGAACAACAGCCAATCCAACAGACATCATGTGCTATCGCATAAGTCCTCCCTTTGTCCAGGTATCGAATCCATTATCAAGAAGCAATAGCGTTCTTGATCTCCGATACAATGCACTGTCAACATCCAGATGAACATGCAGACAGATGGAAACAGGATCAATTCAATCAGCTTATTCTGTTAGAAAATCAAAGAGTTTCAGGAGAAAATTGTTGTTAACCTAGCATACCTACTTCAACAGTATCACCCTTTGCACCAGAGAGCAAGAAAACCTATTCCAAACTTTTCCTGGATCAAAACTGAAGCCACTCTCTGCAATACATCCAGAATATTAAGGAACAACCAGCCAATACAACAGACATTATGTGCTATCGCATAAGTCCTCCCTTTGTCCAGGTATCGAATCCATTATCAAGAAGCAATAGCGTTCTTGATCTCCCGATACAATGCACTGTCAACATCCAGATGAACATGCAGGCGGATGGAAACAGGATCAATCCGACCAATTGCCCGTAGCTGGCTTGTTAAATAATAATTGCGCTCTATTCGGAATACGTCAACAGATTATCAGGATCTGAAGCCAGATGCTCGGAAATGCCACTGAATCTTTGATGGGCTGTTAAGCAACTACGGACCAGACAATCGGTCGATAGCAGGTGATGATCGCAGGAATGGGAATTTAGTGCAGGGCTTTGTTGATGTTAGGGGTGTTGACAGCGAAATTCAATCATTCAGTTTATTTAAGGTTGTTTTTAAAAGGAAATGGAGACTTTTTTTTCAATGAATAAAAGATTTGACACGAATAAGAAATTTCTTGATTTCGATAGGAAGATTTCGACTGGAAAAGAATTTTATTAGTTATTAGTTTACTGTTTGACTAAGATATCTGAGTTTGTGCATTGTAGATTTTTGAAAAATATTCATTCCACCACGACTCCTTGTGCCTTGTGCCTTGTTCCTTGTGCCTCCATCAGAGCTTTTTTTCAACTGAACTACAGCTACAGCTTTCTATTTTACAAGGAACTTCACTGTCCTAAACGACTTCAAGGTTAAATTTGCGTTTCTGCTAAAATTTTTCAGTTCAATGGCGGGGCATTCTTAAAAACATCAATAACACTCGTCACCATATGCTTGCAAAAGCAAAAATGTCCTGTAAAAGAGCCTATGAGAAGGCCTAGATCATTCTTGCTGAGATCCAGATACTTTTTGGACCTTGTAGTTTCAAAGTTCCGGAGTGACCTTCTGAAATGATTATTCCTAAAAAATGCTCCTGAGTGTTTTATTTCAGTTTCTTCCTTCTCCAAAAACTGTTTCTCATTAACGAATTTGCTTGTATCACAGAAGGCTTCTGGGTCAGTAAGTGGAGTTTGTACTCGTTTTTTGGCAGGTATGAGTCTCTCGATTTCCTCTGATTCCTAATTGACCAGGAACCTATATTGAAGAAACCTTGTAGTTCTTGCCTGCTTCGTTTTTTTCGGAACTCTCATATAACCAGTTTGAGATAGATGACAAAGGGGTTCAGTGCTTTAATAGCAGCTTTACTTTCAGAAAAGATCGCTATGTTAACCTATTGATTATTTCTATCCAGGTTTTTCTTCAGAAATTCTTAAATTGTAGTATTACTGCCCAAATAAATTCGAATAGGAGCCTCAATTTTCACTTTTGAAATTTCTCAGAATGCGAAGTGCAATGTGAAATGTTGCAAAGTATTTTGGTGCAATAGGCCCCTAAATTCTAAAATTCAAAATTTCTGAGACATGAAGTCCAATTGTTCACTATAAAATATCGAAAAATGATAACCCAATACGAAGAATAATACATCTGCTTTCTTTCGACCGAATATTTATTTTGGAACGGTTGTTTCCTTGCGATCAAACTATCTGAATTAATTCTATAAAATTGTTTCATATTTAGGCATTGTCTGTACATATGTGACAAGAATTTTCCACTAAATATCGTGATTTTTGTATTGAGTACGTAAGATGAGTGTTTTTTCATGGTAAATAAAAGTATCAATTAAAATTTAAAAAATTAAAATTAACTCAAATATGCCACGAAAACACGAACTGAATTGGATTTACATCGTCTGAAGTATAATTAAACCCATTTGTGCACATGGATAAAAATTTTCGAATTTTTTCATCAGAATTGGAACAGTGTATATTCACAACTGTAAAAACATGAATATGATGAAATTTTGATGATCATGCTTGTTTTTTTCTATTTAAAGGTGTGTCCTCATATGAGGACGTTGGGCACATATGGGGTGTGAAGCGCAGTGGAAGAGGAAATATCATAGGCATAACAAACATTTATTGTGTGGAATGAAAGAACAGAAAACACAACTCCATTATGAAAATATGTTTATTACATAATTTTGTATGGATATTCAAGAAATAGTTACGTTCTAGGCATAAACTTGTTTTGCACATTATACATTGCCAGCGAACTTTTTGATGACACTCTTTGCATCTCAATTTCTTATCCATTTCAGCTGGGTAGTGCCTTTCCTCTGTATATCTCATACATTGACCATGATGCCCTGAAAAGCATAACTTTCCTGTTTACTTTCATATAGTAGGTAGCAGTTACAGTCTTGTCGAAAAATAATTGAAATAACTCCATCGGGTCATGATTACCTAAATCAAGTTTCACTTCCTCTAGAGTGTTCAGATATGTCTCAGTATCCTCCATTGCGATGTCATAAGGCTATTTTGTCCATTCAGGAGGGAATATCCTTGCACAATCATCTGCGTATTTCTCCAAATGCTTATCAAGTCAGACAATGGCAGGTAGTCCACTTCGTTGAAAAAATCTTCTTCTTCGTTAGAATAGATCCACCAGGAATATCTGATGGTTGATCGTTTGAAATCAGAACATATTCATCAATATCTTTTTCCTAAGTTTGACCATCAATGTCAGGTGGAATGAAGACAACATCAACGAGCCGATCTTCATATTGGATGCTTTCAATTGCTGCCTGAAGGATTTTAAAGGACCTTCCTTAAAAAGGTTGAATTACAAGGTTGCATATGTCTGAACGAAACTGCAAAAACCCAATTGATCCAATTTACACCGAGTAATACGCGAATATTGAACATCCGTACTAAAATTATCTCTACTGGAGAAGTGCCCAATGGCATCATATGGGGACAGTCACTTTTTCGTACCCCTTATGTATACCAAATTGAAATTTACTTACCTAAAATAATATCAACAGTTTTCACAGAACTCCTAAAGTAAAATGAATAATAAAAACCGTGTTGAATGCTTTTTTATATTTAGTAATATTCACTTGAATAACAACATGTGGGCAGCGACATGAACGCGGATAATTCGATAACTGTTGCATAGTAAGTAAGCGATATCTATCAGAACTGATGGAGAATTCTTTGAACTAGAATCCTATTTAAAGGAAAACGGCAACCAGAGTTCGTCATAAGAGAACACTGTAATTCAAAAAAAATATTATTCCTACCGTCCTCATATGGGGACAACGGGCACAAATGGGTTAAAAATAATGCTTCCAATACGATATTTCTATGCATCCAGATCCAGTGATCTTTCTGTCGTTACTATAGAAAGGTCCTTTTTTCAAACGGTTAAAAAGTAGAAAAAGGTAAAGACGGTAAAGAAAATTTATCATTAACGCATTTATACTGATTAAGAAAAGTCAAGTTTTTTGATAGTTGTACAGAAAGGAATTCATTCGTCGAACTTTGAGTTCAAAGTATTCTATATTCTTGAATGCCTTTGTTATTGCGTTCATTCATATGGTTGTCATTCATTATATTAAAAACCATATGTTGAAAATCATGTATTTATTATCAGGAAAATCCCCTTGTTGGATTACAATACACCATTTTCCAATTTTAAATTACCACCACATTTTTTCAACGGTATCAAAGTAGAGTAAGGGACCATAATTAAATTCCAATTCATTACATTAATCCGAATCAGTGACATCCTTGTTCAACATTACAGTATTGAAAATTGTCTGTTTATCGCTTTATGTCAATTGCGTCCAACGCAAAGCCGATGTATTTAAATTTAGGCCTGACTCACTGACACAATCGAATTCCAATGATCCATTATGTTTGTTTGTGAACGGCAGTGGCGAATCTATAAACTTGATGACCGTTCTGCTCGAGAGTTATTTGAATGGATGTTTCCGGCCGAAAGCGTTTGTCGTTTGCAGCGTCTATAAAAACAGCTACGGCTTTCAGAAACTGGTTCGTCATTTCTATTTTGGGTGGAGAAAATATAAAAGCTCTATCTTCATTACAATGATCATACTGAAGTTTGAAGCATTATTTCCTTATTTCCTAAATTTTACACTGCATCTGTGCATACCTACGTACCTCGTACATACCAGTACATCTCATCATCGAATATACCTAGTGATATTATGATCAGAAGAGTAAGTATGAGAAAAAACTTTAAATAATATATTATAAAAAATTTCGAATGAAATATCGTCTTATGTTGTACAGATTGTTCTGAAACCACACAGGGTAGGCTCTGGAATATACAGGGGTAGGCGCTGGAATATACAGGGCAGATACAAAAAATGTCCACTATTCTAACGCTCCTATTCGATTCTTTCCGGAACAGAAACCTTGTAATCAAAAAATGCATAGATAGAAACCTGATAAGAAAATATCAAGGGTATGACATGGTGACTATTCTGACAATGCTGCTATGAGAGCACTGAAGTCGAATGCCATCGACTCCAAGCTAATATACGAGTGCCGAAGAATACTCAAGAAACGAAAAAACAGACAGAAAAGGAGCATCTTCTCTTCTTCTTCTCTGTGCGGTGCCTTACCGGCCGAACTGAGGCCTAGTGGCCCATTGTTCACTCGCATCATTCTACAGAGACTCAGCTCCTCAGACACGAAGACAGAAATGTCGCGAGCCTGCCAGGAGTGGTCCCTCTCACCATAGGAATAGAAGGTGTTGGATTTCCTAGGTGTGTTGACCTTAACTCAGTAAGGTTTTCACAGTTGAACAAAATATGCTCAACCGTTTCATCAGTACTCCTGCACCACCGGCATAGGGAGCAGCTCGTCAATCCCATTCTCATCAAATGCTTGTTAAACAGGTGACCAGTCAATGCACCAGTCACCAGACTGAGTTGTTTTCTCTCCAGCAGCAGAAGTCCTATTGACCTCAGATCGCGAGGACGGTCTCTCAATGAGAATCCTCGACCACCTCAGGCCCACCCCTGCGCTCCATTCCGAGGAAAATTCCTGTTCAGCCAGTTCCTGAAGAAACTTCTGACAGATGTGCGACAGATTGGCAGCGAAGGCTCCGGACCAACAAATGCTAATCCGGCTCCCCGCCTAGCCAGTTCATCTGCCTTGACGTTACCAGGTATATCCGCATGAGCCGGACACCAGATCACTTTCAAAAAGTTATCAGAGCCCAGCCCACGCAGAGCTTTCCTGCATTCTTCTACCAGAAGAGAATCAACTCTAACATCAGATAGAGATTTCAGAGTTCCCTGGCTGTCGCAACATATATAAATGTGCTGGCCAGAGTATCCCCTGCGAATGTTTTCCAGTGCGCATGCAAGAACCGCAAATAGCTCAGCCTGCACAATGGAACAGTCCTTCCCCAGAGGGATAGCCTGATTAAAGTGAGGACCCACGATTCCGGCCCCAGACCCTGTTGCTGTGACAGAGCCATCAGTGAACCAGGTGGGACCTTCTGGACTAAGAAGCCTGTTTGATGAAGACCATAGGTCTCTGTCGGGAACAATTACCCTGTAGGGTTCGTCGAAGCAGAACCTAGTGCCCGCGCGGTCACTCTCTGGAGAAGGGGAGCGTGAGCATCCTTGACCATTTTGAGGGCCCTCGCGTGCCCAGTGAAGAGTCCTACATCGCGCCATTGTCCCCGTTCCCAGATTCCTAGAGCTGTCTTCATAGCCACCTCCTTCACAACTAAGTGCAAAGGAGGGAGACCCAGCAGACATTCCATCGCTGCTGTAGGGGTAGACCTCAGAGCGCCTGTAATACTTAAACAAGCTTTCCTCTGGCATTTAGTCATAATGTTCTGGTTGACGGCCCTCTCCATAGAAGGCCACCACACCACAGAGGCATAGGTCAGGATAGGCCTCACCACGGCAGTATACAACCAGTGCATAATGTGCGGTTTGAAGCCCCATCCATTACCCAGCACGTTCCGAGTGGACCAGAATATTACATTGGCTTTATTCGTTTGAGTCTCAACGTGTTTGTTCCACAAAAGTTTGCGGTCCAATATCACCCCGAGATAACGAACTTGTTCGGATAGAGTGAGCCCAACTCCAAACGACTGGGAAGTCGTAAGTTGCTAGGCACCCTCTTTCTAGTAAAGAGAACCATCTCTGTCTTACTAGGATTTACCGAGAGCTCGTTTTCAAGCACCATCGTTCGACCCGTCGCAGAGCATTCTGCATCAGATCCCCAATGACACTGATCACCTTACCCCTGATTAATATAACAAGTTCGTCCGCATAGGCCACCACAACGAACCCAGCCTTCCTTAACTCCACCAGGAGCTATCCAGGACGAGAAGGAGCATCTTACTGGCCTAGGACCCTTTCGTGACAGATATAACTGTAAGAAAGAGTTATTTGATAAGAAAGAAACTGAAAGGGGAGCACTGCACGAATATTCCGGAATGAATTATAATTACAGAAAGCCTTTTTTGAACTTCAATACAATTTTTTATGAACGAACTCAGTGATTTTCAATTGGCCTCCAAATAAGCAAGAAATGGCAAATAAACCATATTCTATTCACAAAGCCCAGAGCAGGAAATATTGAGAGCTCATTCATTGGAGCAAGAAGACTATTATATTACCTAAAAATTTTATATGAGATTCGAGATTGGTACCAAATATAAATGCAAGATCTCAAAACAATCGGAATTATATTCTGGAAATCATTGAAAAATTAAATATGGAAACAATAAATACATTATTAAAAAAAATTATTCTAGGGTTCTGATGATACGATTCTCTTGAAATCTAACATGACAATCATATATCAGTCTTGATTCACAAAATAATTTCAGTCGAATCGGATATCCTACTATGGAAATATAGAGATATTTCTTTTCAATATTCCAATTGGATTTTATGTAGTTCTGTTAACGCTATGGCCACGAAATTTTGCAAGAAACTTCTGTATAACAATCGTCATTCACGAAATGAATTTCACTCGAATCGGATATTCTGCTGAGGAAATATAAAGATTTTTCTTTTCAATATTCCAATTGAATTTCTATGGTTTTGATAACACTATGGCCACATAATTTTGTTTTGAATATTCAGTATAATAATCTCCATTCACAAATAAATTCCATTTTAATCGGATTCTTCGATATTGAAATATGAGGGTTGTACTTTTCAATATTCTTATTGAATTTTCCATGGTACACTATGGCGACAAAATTTCGCATGAGGCTTTTCTGAGCATCTTTCATGTGGCCGCAACATTTTTTCTTGAATATTGAGGAAATACAGCTTTGAATAGCCATATTTTGTGGACCTTCCTGTACGACTGGCTGGTTAACGAACTTAACCGAGCTATTTGGAAAGTGATATCACTCTGAAAAATCTCTAGGACTATCCTTTCTAAAGTAATTGTACTAACGGAGGTCCTGACGGCCTTCCACACAGACAAAATTAAATGTGACCAAGTATTCGTTATCAGGGAGTAGAACCTTATCGTTTGAGATCATTTTCGGCTCGAGAATTACAGACATTTGGGCAAAACTTTAAGTACTCGTTTCAGTTGATTGGACGCTCAAAAACAGACGAGTGTTAATGGCTGTTCGGAGAAGGAAACTTTTTTTCGATCAACTGATCGAGAATATATTATTATATAACTGTATAATGACTCGCCATTGGACAATAAAATTATAGCAGAAACCATCTCATACTGTAGTCTCTGGGAAATGGTCATTTAATGACGAAACAGATTTTGTAAATACAAATAAATGGACGTAAGGTTAAATTAGAGTCATTCATTAAGTTCAAATAAATATCGAAACAATCAAATATTGCTGATTTAAATACTTTCAATCTCCTCAAAAGAGGCATATCAAACAAATTCGAAAGAAAAACACAAAACATTGGCACAAAGAAATAAGGCACATTCAAATGCAAACATCAAATTTGAATTCAAAACGAAAAAAACAAATTTCAACAATTCCGCTTCAAGCCAAATCATCTGAACTCAACCCTCCGCTATACATACGAATCTAAAGTTACCGAAATAAAGATCTCCACCAAACATCGCCATATATCAAACAACATCCTCTTGTATCGTCAGCTGTTCAGCAGGCCACCTGAGCGGGATAACTCGCAGGACAGGCCAGACAACAGAAAACTGAAACTGCAGGAAATACGATGCCATGGCAGATCTGTAATTCTGCCAGGAATCATCCCGTCGTTCTCCTCGGCGTACTCGAAGACAGTAAAATAGGGTTTAAAATAAGAATGTCGCGAAGCATCGGCCGCTCCTGCCGTACAAGAGACAG
The DNA here is from genome assembly GCA_013421045.1 of Propylea japonica. Classification (NCBI taxonomy): domain Eukaryota; kingdom Metazoa; phylum Arthropoda; class Insecta; order Coleoptera; family Coccinellidae; genus Propylea; species Propylea japonica. The sequence continues at coordinate 19,754,919 of CM024245.1, forward strand.
GTTCGCATTCCTCCAGGACCATCTGTTCCAGACATCTTGTTGGATCTAAATTAGCGGGTTTCTACTGAACCTTCGCTTTCTCTAACGTGCAGTACGGGGATGTACAAAGGAATAGCAGCGTTTGGAAGACGGTGAGGGCTTTGGAAGAGGTGGGGGGAAGGATATATCTAATGGTGGATTCTTTGAACAAAAGCAGAGCTGTGGAAGCTGTATCCGTAATGAACTCTGAAATATTTGCTAATTTCAGGAACGTTGGATGTTTTTTGGCGATTCAATGATACTGAATTGATTTGTTTTTTAAGTCTGCGGTGAATCAGTCCATATTGCCATCACTTGTGAAAAAATAGAATCGTATAATTTTTATAGTTATTCTAATACATAACTATAAAAACTTTACAATTCTTTTGATGGTACTCGGATGCTCCTGTCACAGATTGATCATTTCACTTATTTTTCAATTCAGTATCTTTCATTTCTGTTCAGTCGAAAACTAACTAGATGAATGAATACTACTTCACACAACTAGTCATATCGGAATGAATGGAACAAGTCGCAGCAGAAAAAACATATCATGAAAAGTCGAAAACCCCTAAATTTTCCAAAAATGTACAATTTTTGTTCGACTGCAATATTTTCAATGGAAAATTTGGTTCGTTACTGAATACTTTATGCAACATGGAATAAAATAGGAGAAATGAGAAAAAGTCTTCATTATCGCAATCAAAAACTTCTATTTCCTACTCCAAATTCAATAGTTCGTATTACCACCACTTTTTCCAACTACCCAATACGCTTCCTACGAATCAGACATCATGAAATTTCCAGGCATATCGTTTGATTCTTCCTGGAGGTCTAAACTAAATGCCTGACAAAATGAAGGTGAGTGTCGAGGATTTGATATTGCTCTTTCTAACTAATCCTACGTGCTCAATTGGATTCAGGTCTGGTGAGATTGCTGCCGGTTCATTCACTGGATATTTTTGGAAAATGCTGTGAAATTTTTGAGTACTTATGCTGTATAATGGCAAGTTGAATAGTAATTCATGTAGAATAGTTATACTTGAGTTAATTCAAAGAATGCATTGAAAATTGTTAATAGTAAAAAATTGAGAAAAGCCCTGAACAGGAGCTTTTGAGCTCTCGTACTTTGGGAGATCAATAAGCCTCAATCTCAAAATTTATATGGGATTTGAGAATAATAACAAATATATAAATGCAGTATCTCATCACAATCGGAATTATATTTTGAAAATTATCCAAAGATTGGAATATATAAAAAATTAATAATTACAAAAATTATGTGGTTTTAATGCTGCAATCGCCCTGAAATTTTGCATTTTACAACATTCAATATAATGAATATAAAATAATAAATAAATTTCACTCGAATCGGATAATCTGTTATGAAAATTTAAAGATTCTTCTTTAAATATTCATTCATTCATCTTCTTTCAACCATGTCCTTGGCATCTAGGGCCATCTAGACAGTGAATTCTTTAAATATTTCAATTGAATTTTCTATGCTTCTATCAACACAAAATCAATTTCACTCATATCGGATATCCTGTTGAAGGAAATATATTTCCAGTTGAAATTTCTATGGTTTTTATGAAACTATGGCCACGAAATTCTGAATGAACATTCATAATATCGACCACCATTCACAAAAAAATTCTTTCGAATCCGATATCTTTTCGTGGAAATATGAATTTTTTTGTTCAATATTCCAATTGAATTCTCCATGGTTCTGTTCACCCTATGGCCACAAAATTCTGTATGAGACATGTTCTCAATTTTGCATTTGGCCGTAACATTTCATTCCGAGTGGTTCCGTATTTTCTGAGATATCGATGAATAAAATTTTGAATAGCCATATTTTGTGGAGCACCCTGTACGATTTGGCTGGTTAACAAACTTAACCGATCTATTTAGGATCCAACTTATCCCGAAAATTTCAAATCTCTAAGACAATCCCTTCGAAAGTTATGTGCTGCGACGGACGGACGGACGGCCCCAAGGACATAATTGAATTTGACCACGAATTCGTCATCAGGAAGTTTAACCCCATCGTTTGAGACCATTTTTGGCTCGAAATTAGAAAATTGCATTTGGGCACAACGATATACAACTCGTTTTAATAGAACGAGCGCTCAAAAAAACACGAACTCGGTATGTTTACCATGTAACCAAAACCCATTATACACTATAGAATATTGCTGAAAATTTTGCTTATGCTTTGAAAACGGGATAAGTATATATCTAAGGCAGAAATGATTCTTCAGAGGTGATTTAAATCTTTATTCCTTGTCTTGTTTATGATGAAACTTGGATCTGGAGATGCTTTCGAATAATCTATTGAAAATCTGATATCGTCCACGCGAACATAAAAGTTTAATGGAAATCTTTTCTCTAAAATAATGATCATTTTCCTGTACACAACTATGAATATTTCGGGCAACATTCATTTCTAATCCCACCAAAACTTTCTCTCCCCACTCGCTACGATTCATCATCATTCGACTTCCCAAAAAACATTGAAACGACCGAAGTTCCCAGCAAGGACGCAAATTTCATCCACCAAATCATTTCGAATTCAGTCCATCTCGACATGAAACTTTCCTGGACCAGAGCCTTTTCCCCAAGGACATCCCCTTGCCCCAAAAAAGTTTTCATACGGGGGTAGGCGCAGGAAATCATGTCTGAAATCATCTTCTTTTAACGAGAAATATAATTTCAACGAGTCCATTTGTATTTCAATATACTCTCTTAAAAGTTTAATATTTGTCTCCGAGTTTGCGTTGGACTTATTCGACTAACTGTTCGAGTTTTGTTCGAGTTTGTAAATTGAAAGTTTTTATTTCTCACGCTTCACTTAAGGGAGGCCTGCGGTGTCTCCGACCTTCGGACTTGATTATAATGTGTCTGATCGATCCAGAGGGAGGAGCTGAAGCTGAGATGTTGGAGAATTGCTTGCAGTTTCGGAATTGTTACCTATTATTTAAATTAGATTTGATTTTCGTTTATCTTCACTAAGAATTTCTAGGAAATCATTAGCTTCAACGGCCTACTCTTGTTGGGAAACGATGGCTCAGTTTTGATATTATAACAACCGGAAAAAAACATCCCCCACTGAAAGAATTCGATTTGGCCATGGACTCGTTATCAGAAAAGAACTGTTGGCTCAAAAGAAGTTCATTATATTGTGAACACATTTCTGGATGGCGAATGATAAGAGCTAGATGTTCATTGATATGATATCACGATTTTCAATTGGAAATCGAGATTCTAAAGAGTTTTCAGTTTATAAGTGTAATTTTGAATAGCCTTCTATTTCGGTAAATGTCAAGTTTGAAGCTGTCCGTTTTTGACATTTGTCAAGTAGAAACTACGCCATTAATGAAAAGGAACGATACACCATTCGAGAATGCATTTAAATCATTAAAATTCACTTGAAAATGGTGAAAATTTGGCAGAGACGGTACGTAAAACTCGAAGATTTTGTGAGTCGTCGTGAAGCACCTTGTCGGACCGCAATAAAGAAATGGTGGAAAAATTCGAGCTGTTGAACAAGTTGGTGATGTGAAGAATAAAACCCGTGCATGTCGCTCAAGAACAGCCGAAAATATTGCTGCTGATGTCGAAAGTGCTTTAACCAAACTCCAGGTTTGTCGATTACTCGTCGTTCTTTGGAATTAGTCATTCCACAAGCGTCATTACACCGTATTTTGCATAAATATTTGGGTCTTAGGTTTATAAAGTTCAGTTAACACTAGAACTAAAGCCGACCGATCATCACCAACGTCGTTTCTTTGTTGATTGGGTCGAACCGTGTTATCTCTCGAAGAGATCACAATTGGCCACCGAGATCTTGTGATTTAACACCTTGCCACTTCTTACTTTGGTACCACGTGAAAGAGGTCTACGCCAATAGCCCAGCGTCAATTCAAGACCTCAAAGATGGAACTCGTGAAACTATGGAGGTCATAGGGCAACGACTTGGTAATGGAAAATTTCATTAAAAGGATATGGTCCTGTAAGCATGGTCGTAGTGGTCATTTTCCTGATGTTATTTTCACTATTAACGGCTTAGTTTCTTCTTAATAAAAAATAAACATCCGATCATTCACAATATTGAAAAATAGCTTTTTTCCTTATATCAAAATAACACCTCTATTGGAAAACTTTTCATTACTTCAATTGTGATGAATGCATAATACACATTTGCACATAGTAAAAATGAGAAAATATTCATTTCCGTTTCAAAATGTAGGTAAATCATAAATATGAAAATTTCAACAGATCGAGACATGCTCTCCTGAAAACCTCAAAAACAAGCTAGCTTCATAACTTATAGAATCGGAAATTGCCTTTTTCATGGATACCGATAGAGAAAACCTCCTGGAACGACAAACCTCTCGGAGGATGAAATCCTCATTTCCTCCTGATGAAAACTTCCCTTAACGATCGATTTCTTTTATCAGTACGAGAATAGGGCAATCTACTAGAAAAATAACTTAAAATTACTGAACTCCTCGGGTCATCTAGAGATCGGACCTATTAGACATCCACTCCAACTATCGCACAAATAAATAAAATGCACGAGAAACTAAACCAATTTTCCAGTTACGACTCTGCTGCAGGAGATTGCGCTGCAATTTAACCTACGTTTCACGAGATCAGAGGCGTGGAAATTAGGGATTAATGAAGGGTCTTTAATAAAGAGAATCAAATTCCCTGGAGACCTCAATTTCAAATGGAAACTGTTCGTTCAAAGGTCTAGTATCTAAATATGGGAGATGTCACAAGGATCAACGAATAACGAAATTTGATTCGGATTTAGAAATACATGAGCGTTCAATACACAGGTTTGGAAATTCATATCGGAAGCATAAGAAATCAAGTGCATCAGAGAGAGAATTTTGCCGTGCAGTTGACCAGCGCTATAATGGAAAGGTTCACGTGATTCGTAACTCTCTAAATGAACGAGCCTCTGGAATATGGTAGTTTGGTCTCTTATCGTTGGAAGTTGCTTAATCGAGAAGTATGGTAGAGAACCTGCCGAATCGCATCGAGTATTATGCGCAACCTGACGCATTTACTCAATGTGTTGACTTCCCTCGTTAGTCGATTTGAGAGAGACAACCATATTTATTATGTCCAATAGCACTGTCCAACTGTACGGCGGCAAAAATACCACCTCTAATGCATTGAATATCGTATGTTTCCAATGTGTATAGTGAGCCTAACAAAGGAAATGAACGATTTTTGTCAGAATTTCTATTTATCTTCACAAAAGTCCCCTGGATACACTTAGTCCAACGATTTTCTAACATTGCGATGCCTTTTGAATAGTAAGATTCAAAATTCCAAATTATACCATTCCACCTCTTCACCGTCTCAAATTTCTTTCCCTGGAGCCATCTCTTCAAGTTTGGAAACAGCTAATAATCGCTTGAGGCTGAATCTGGAGAGTACGGAGGATGAGGAAGCTACTCGAAGCGTAGCTCATTGATTTTTGTCCTCGTTTTTATTGATTTAGGAGCTGATGCATTGTCCTGCAGAAAGAAGCATTTTTTGTTCGATAGATGTGGCCATTTTTTTTGTGTGATTTTGGATTTCATTCGGTCCAATAATGCACAATAATAGTCGCTTCTGATTGTTCCTCTTTTTCCGAATGGTCTATGAACAATACACCACTGGAATATTTGAAAACACACAATCCGATTCGATGGATTTTTGTTTTCAATTGTGGGTATGTTCATTCTCAATCAATCACCAGTTTTGAGTTCAAAGAAAACTCGCGTACATCATTTTAAACAGGGTGAAAAAAATTGTTTTTTTTACCCTAACTTTAGCTTGTGGTTCCAGTTGTTCCAACCGTGCGATTTCTTGTTTCATCATCAAGACACAACTTAGATAATTTAATTATTCATTTATAACAATTGCTCATTTTTGCTAAGGATACAGGCTTTTCACACACACACTAACAATTTCACTATGGCTATGAAGGTACTTTCACAGATTCAACCTTAAATCAGAACCATAGATTATAGAGTATAGAAAGATAGGAAACGGCCCTGCATTCGTAGTACTAAAACACGACTACATTTTAGTTCACATTTGAACCCAGAGATGGCACTGAAGATCAATTTTTATATAAAATCTGTAATTTTGATTAGAAATTATATAAGAGAAACTGTAATAAGAATTGACGCGAAATTCGTATTCCCTTCAGGATATTTCATTTTTATATTTTAGATCCATAATTTTCAATAAAATTCAGTATTTTTATTATGCATTTATAGAAGATATTACAGAAATATTAGGGTATCATTGTAAGATTTATACATGGATTGAATATGAATATACTTAGTGCGTCTGTGGAATTCCAGTTTCTGGCTTAGTTCAATTGCAGCTTCGTTGTCCACCATCACTGTTTGAAGTGACGGATCACTTTTCTGAATAGTCACTTTAACCATTTCATTTTCCGTGCAGCTTCACTATCAGCCTCTATTTTTGCCTCTATCGTGGAAATAGCAACATATGTTTGACGTTGATCAAGCCAAGATATAGCTTTACTTGCATACATCCATAAAACACCAGTTGATCATCCAGTTTCACTATCTCGTTCGTAATCTGCATTACTGAAGGGTACTAACTCATCTCTTCCATTTTTTTAGAAACGACACTAACGGCAAAAACCGTTCGTGATGAATAATATTTGTGCAAACGAATTGATTGGCACTTTTTGTATATCAATGACATTTCCCATGTATATTGATTTGAAATTTATAATCATAGAACCAGAATTTAACCATTCTATAGTGACATTAGTTCACATTTGACCCAGAGATGGCGCTCATACACTGTAGTCGTGTCGTTTCCTTTCTTTATACTATATAATCTTTGATCAGAACGTTATAAAATAATACAAAACTGAGTGAAAACGTGAAACAGAGAAGTTTTAGCGAGACATGTTGTTCGGTGTGCACCGTTAATTGGCGGTGATTTCGTTCTAATGTTTATAATGACCGACCGCATCAACCGCATGTGGCTGGGATTGTCAGGGAATATTTAGCATAGGTTGATGTCCAAGAATTCAACTTGCCTGCTCTAAGCCCAGATTTGAACCCAATTGGGCATGTTTGGATGCTTTGGGGAAGAAATTCGACCTCGCTTACCAACTCAATTGCACCTGTTTTTGGCATCTGGGTGGAAAACACTTGATGTTTTTTACTCAGTTTTTGTTCTTTCAGGTCAGAAATTTCTGTGATTTGTTGAAGTTCTGTGTATCCTTAGTGAAATTTAATGTTTAACTGAAACCCTGTATCTTCAATGAAAATGAAACTATTGTTATAAATGAATAATTAACCTGTAAAGAGCAAATGTGTTTTGATGATGGAAACAAAAATTACACGGTGGAACAACTGAAATACACCAGGGGTTGTTCTGAAGTTAGGGTAAAAAACAGATTTTGTTTTACCTGTATAAAATGACGTATGCAGAGTTTTCTTGAAATTCAAAACTGGTGATCGATTAAAAATCAACATACCTACAATTGAAAAAAAAATTCATTCGAACCGGACTTTGACAAATAATATTCATGAATTAACAAACTTCATTAATCTTGAGTGGATCGATATTTTTTCCGGTCAGTGTATAATGGATTTCGTCCGAACTAAAAATCAGAAAACGCAAATCAATTTTTTTAGCTACGCCACTGATCAGCTTCAATCCTAGGATAGCCTGAAGCTCAGTTGTCTGAACTTCTAGTTCTGTCGGCTCCAAGACTCCATTTTATCCATTACTCAATTTCTGCTACCCCGAAAAGCAATCCTGATTTCTTGAATTGACTGTGATGCAATTTCCTTCAAGACTGTATGATGAACGAATTGTTTTGACTATCGAATGCCATACAATGAAACATATACCAAAGAATAACAAAATTTCTAATTCAGATCGTTGGTCGATCTTGGAATATGGTAAACGTACATGGTGATTCAGTTTTCTTGGTAATCTAATTTTTCTCGATAATGGATGAAAATTTTTTCATTGTGTTGACTGTATTTGGTACAAGTTACTGTTGGCTTAAGATGTGCATAGAATTAAAAAAATAATCAGGGCGCCAGGCGTCGCGGCGCTATCCAACTTTTTTTTCAGAAACATACCCTTTTCATTATTGTGTCATTCGAAATATAATCAAATTCTGAATTTTTTTTCTGAATAACATTATTTCTATTCCCTACGTCGACGACCTACAGTGTTTTTATGTTGAAATTATTTCATTATTTTTTCTGTATTATGACCGTATGTCTAAATTTAGAGACATAAGTATGATTGGGTTTTTAAAATCAAGTAGGATGTGTAGCAAACTATTTCTCAATTATTATATTCATCGAATATTAATCTTTTAAACAGTAATTTTTTTTTTATAACAAAGGAAACATGTCAAATCATATCCATACTAATATTATAAATGCGAAAAAAACTCTGTCTGTCTATCTGTCTGTCTGTCTGTTACTCTTTCACGCCTAAACGGCTGAACGGATTTTGATGAAATATGGTATGGTGATAGATGATAACCAAGAAATGGTCATAGGCTATAAATAATCACGCCATCGTTCTTAGGGGGTAGGCAGTAGGCAGATAACTAAATTGAGTTAGTGATTTTTAGTCGTTTTTGTCGGGACTTTTGCTCTTTCACGTCTAAACGGCTAAACAGATTTTGATGAAATTTAGTAAGGTTATAGATGGTTACCTAAAAACGGATATAAGATCAAAAATCACGTCACCGTACTTAGGGGTAGGAAGTAGGCAGAAAACTGATTGAGTTAGTGATTTTTTTATGTTTTGCTGGGAGTTTTGCTCTGTCATGCCTAAACGGCTGAACAGATTTTGAAGAAATTTAGTTAGGTGATAGATAGTAACCTAGAAAAGGATATGGGCTATATATTCATGCTATCGTACTAAAGCGTAGGCAGTAGGCAGACAACTAATTAGTTAGTGATTTTTAATCGTTTGTTTTGAAATTTTCCTCATTCACGCCTTAATGTCTGAACGGATTTTTATAAGACTTGGTTTATATGAAGATAGGATCCTAGGCACGGACACAGGCTACTTTTTACGGCGGGAATATACCTCTTTCTCGCGGAAATCTAGCGTGATCGTGTCAAAGCGCATGACGCCATAGCTACTGAAATGATTTTGATGTTTTTTTCTAACTGATTGTTACTGAGACTTCAAGTTAGTATTTGATCACTTTTTTAACTAAGAGGATCGGTAGGCGCCATAATTTATGGAATTTATGATAAAATTTTGATGTAACTGTTTTTATTTAACAGTTTTACTTGGATCGAATCTTAGCGACATTCCATCACACTACTTAACTTATAGGGTAGGAAGGTACCAAAATTCAGACTATTCAGTATGATTTAAGTGAATATTTTCGAAGATATTACCGTGCGAAGCCGAGGCGGGTCGCTAGTGTTCTATATACCGGCCATTATGATCCTTATTTAGATTATATCTTTTTCTTATTTCAAAATTTTGATAACGCCGAGACGGGTGGCGCCACAATTATTTTTTCCGAATTGTATGAACATCTCAAGTCAACATTGACTTGTACCAAATACCATCAACAGAATAACAAAACATTCATCCCTTTCCGAGAAAAATTAGGTTACCAAGATAAGTAAATCATTATACAGAATACTGATTATTTCCTCGAATTTGTGTTGACAAAATTGGACGAATAAATTGGTTAATTTGGCTGAACACGTTCTAATGGAAAAACCATTTTGGTCCCTAATGGAACAACGTGTCATAGTTTCGCTCGTGTGTCTGTAGATTTCGAAAGTTGAGTCGAGTGCTATCTTAAGTAACTAGAATCGTATTCACAAAGGATTAAACGTGAAGTTTTCAGAAGGGCTTCAGAACTTCAGACTTCAGAACAGATTTTTCATGTCATGTTTTTTCCCACTGTCCTTCGTTTGATATCCGATATTTAAAATCAATGAATTCATGATGTATGAAATACTAGCGACCCGCCCGGCTTCGCACGGTACGACATCACATTAAAACCTCAAAAATAACAGTACATACTTCTCCACTATTTAATGGATGTTATTATACATATAAACTTTCCTCTGGAATTACTCTATCTATTAAAAAAACCTCAGAGTAAGAAATAAACATTATTTCTTACTCCGAGAAAAAAACGCATCAAAATCCGTTGCGTAGTTTCAAAGATTTTAACTATACAAAGGGACAGAGAAAACGACTTTGTTTTATACTATGTAGTGATAGTGATGTTGCGGCCCGAATTTTTTTGCCCTTATTTTGTGGGAATGCCCCACCCCTATTACCAGTTGTTCATCTAACCTAACTAACACAAAGGAAATGGAAAGCTTTTATTAACAATAACGTCTTATTTTTCCTAGAAAGATGAATTAAAACCTTCATGGAATATATTTACCCTTAATTCGTACTAGAAAATGATTGCGAATATAAATATGAGAAATTACCGAATAAAATATCAGTTGTAAGTGCAACAATCTGTTATCAACAATGATTCTGAGGATCAAAGTTTTTTCTACGATAGAACTTTGTGGATATATAGCATCATTTTTCATTATTAAGGTGCACATGACACCTATAGTAGAATTACTTTATTGTTTCTTGCCAGTTGCTTTATGGCTTTACGAGGTAAGAATAATTTAATTTATGCGCGACTGTTGTAAAATCTGTCCTTTGTACGTCTCTGTGCTCGGCCTAATTAATACCCATTAATCACAAGGGAATAATGAGATTATAAATCGCTGCTGTCAGATGCTTCATAGATTTAGCTTTGATATAATATTCTTTGAATGGTATTTCTTCAGTGTTTTAAAATAGTCCAACTAACAAATATGGACATATTTTGTCAATCGAGGGCCAAATCTACTTTCATTAAATCAATTAAAGCTTTTTTCATTATAAAATGTATAATGACCAGTTCTCCAAAAATTTCTCATGTGCCAACTTGACTTTCTCCACGCTTGTCATAGAAGGATCTTGTCGTCGTCGCTAAATGTTGAAATCTTCAAGACATATAGTCAGTAGTTGTGAATAAAGTATAGTATACTACTCGCGTGTAATGGCTGTTATTCACCTCGCGAATAATAGCTATCATTATACGTAATTTGCATAGTATACTATTAAACCTGTAGTATTGTATGACTATTATAAGATATAGCGACAACCACACCATCAAATCACAAAAATCTTATTCCATCTGCTGCTAGTTGAATTCTTGTACAACTTTCTCTCGAAACCACCCAGTACAAATGGTGAATATCATTTTCTACGTCTTCAACTACAAACATTGCTGAAAAATAACATTCTCAAACGTTTATTATCTAGGCGACTATCGATTGCCTTCTCGTTGGTGTTTTCCAAACGACGAAAATAGTTTGCCTTACAATTTCCCGTACCCGTTGCAAACACTGAGTGACAAGTAGAAACTCAATATCGGGGAAAAGCTGTCGTTAAAAAGCAATCTCGTTGCCTCGTTATGTCCGCATCTTTGCAGGCATTGATTTTACAAATTCGATGTGAGAAATATTCGAGTCGCGAAAAACGGAAACAATAGCGGATGTCGATTTCCGGCGATCATGACGCTATTGAAACAATGTGTTTAAACGCCATTTTGATCTGAATGAAGAACGTGGATGATTGATTTCCTCACGGGTAATTACACTGTTCGTGGCTGCTTTGTCGTTAGAACGTGTGGACTAAGCGTTTCGTAGTGGTTCAGGAGAAGGAGATAAGGGTGAGGACCAACAGGATAAAATCAGGACGTTATTATTCTTTTATTGTGGTTTGTGTGGGTTCATTGAGTTATTTTCATGTTTATTCTCATTCAAATGAGTTGAAATAAAAATGTTCGCAGGTTGCTAGGAAATTTCGACATTCATGACAATATTTCTTAAGAATGAAGTCCGCACTTGTATACAGTTGTTAGTGCTTCAGTTTACGTACTTTTTACTCAGAATTTTATATGGCATTTGGGATTGTTAACGAATATATAAATGCAGAATCTCAGCAAATCGGAATTATATTCATGACATTATTCAAAAGTTCAAATATATAAAAAAAAGATAATTACATGAATCAATTTCAATGGATCTAATGAGGTGGTGATCCTCTTGAATGAGCATTTAGTATATCAGTTTTGATTCACAAAAATAAAATCCACTTGAATCGGTTATCCTATGATGGAAATATACCTAGCGATTTTTCTTTTCAATATTCCAATTGAATTTTTAATAGTTTTGTTGACACTATGGCCACAGAATTTTGCATGTAGATTACGTACCTATAACAGCCTTTATTCACAAAAAACTAAAAAATCTAAAAAACTAACGGATAGGCATCTGAAATAAGAATGCAGCTTCAAGGCGGCCATTCGTAGAACTATCAATATTGGTATGGAGAGATTTGGGTGTATTGTTAATGTATGTATATATCTGCTACATTGAAATTTGGATTTTTCATCAATATATGAAAATTTCAGAAATCTATAGTGAACGAGTGTATTACTGTGTATATTATATTTTATTTTCTGTACAGACGGTCGATGTGTTTGTTTCAATTTATTTCAGCATAGTGAAAGATGAATTAGGTTGAAGGGCTGTTGAGGAAATTAAGGAAAACAATTTTGTTTGTTGAACACTTGAATTAAAATAATTTCATTATATTATGACAGTACCTTTTCCCTTCACAAAAGCATCTTCAGTAGGTTCTAATTTGTTTAGGACCTACTTGTCTCATCCTTTTAGTTCTACTACTAGAACTAGAACATTCCCATATACAGGGTGACTGGTGACGTAAGGGACAACGGCTAACTGGAGTTAGAGGACCTCAAACTGAATGAGGATTGAGGGTTTAAATGTCCCATAAGGCTATTAGTTTCAGAGATACAGGGTGTTTTTTGCAAAAGTGCTAAAACTATAAACTCCCATATCTTCGTCAATATGGCAAATTTTTCCCGGATATTTGGCAAGCTTGTTAATATACATATTCTCCATCAGATCGACAAGAAAAAATTCCCAAAAATTGCAGGTCCGTATTCAAAAATTTCAATTTCCGTGTCAGGTTAGAAATATCACTCGGTATATGAGATAAAAAAAAATTGAATTGGAAAATTGGAATCTTCAAGAAACACTGAGTAAAAATCTGTTTTTAGTTTGAATGGCACAAATTTTTTATAGTTTTTATGATATGTTGAAAGTCGAATATTACAATTTATTCATATTGAATTCGAGAAACATACTATTCCTGATAGAAAAAACACTGAATTTGAGATGCTTAAATAATCCTGACGCATTTTGAATATTCCTTCACATCTTGAACTCCTTTTTTATTAATTTTTTATCAAGATTATAAGAAAAATTAAAGAAACAATAGAAATACAAAGAGAGGAACAGTAGCACATATAATCATAAAAAAATCAAATAAACAAATGCTCGATATGCGAGAGCCATTCCCCTCACACACTTAATGACTCTTTCGAACAATTGAAGTACTTTTCATATCCACAAGATGAAAAATTATACTCTTGATAAAACAGAAACACTGGATTTCATCTCGAGAAAAGTTTGACTTTCTTCTCAGAACCCCTGAACAATAATCCATCTGGTACTTATGTTTTCAACAAAATTTATTCTTCAATGAAATAATTGTATGAATTTGAGGACTTATTTTCCTCTAATATGTACTTAGGTGTAGCAACTTCATCTTCTTTTGAGAAGCAAATGAATTTCTTTAATGCAAACAGAATATTAGGGAAACAAGTGATTTTTTAGAATAGAGGTTTATTATTCATTATAAATAAAATACATCCTACTACACAGAGTAGGCTTATTTCAAAAAATGACGTTTATATTCATACATTCATTGGTTGTGAATTATTGGGAATTGTGTCGTTTGTTTATCTACTGAAAAATGCCTTCAATATGCACGAATGAAGAATATGTAGATGATACTTGTTTTTGGATTGCGCAAAATGAACGGATATAATATTTGGTCTCAGAATAATCCTCATCTCAAAAGAGAAAGAAATCATTAGAGATCAAGAGAGCCAATAATTGCGTTGAAGCAAATGCTCTGATTTCGAGCATTTGCTTAGTTGTTTTCTCATGAATCATTGCATTATTTAATTGAAGAATAAATTTTTTTGAAAGAACAAGTATCAGATGGATTATTGTTCAGGCGTTCTGAGAAGAAAGTCCAACTTTTCTCGAGCTGAAATCTAGTGTTACTGTTCTATCAAGAGTAATTTTTCATCTTGTGGATATGAAACGTACTTCAATTGTTCAAAAGAGCCAATAATTGTGTGAGGGGAATGGCTCTCGCATATCAAGCATTGTTTATTTGATTTTTTTTATAACCATATGTGCTACTGTTAATCTTTTGTGTTTGTATTGTTTTTTGAGTTTTTCTTATAATATTGATTGAAAATTTAATGAAAAAGTATTTCAAGATGTGAAGGAATATTCAAAATGCGTCAGGATTATTTAAGCATCTCAATTTCAGTATTTTTTCTTTCAAGAATAGTGTGTTTCTTGAATTCAATATGAAAAAATTGTAATTTTCGACTTTCAACATATCAAAAAACTTAAAAAAATTTGTGCCATCAAAACTAAAAACAGATTTTTACTCAGTGTTTTTTGCAGATTCCAATTTCCAAATTTAATTTTTTTAATTTCATATACCGAGTGATATTTCTCACCTGACACGGAAATTGAAATTTTTGAATACGGACCTGCAATTTTGGGAATTTCTCCTTTTCGATCTGATGGAGAATATGTATATTAACAAGCTTGCCAAATATCAGCGAAAATTTTCCCATATTGACGAAGATATGGGAGTTATAGTTTTAGCACTTTTGCAAAAAAACACCCTGTATCTCTGAAACTAATAGCCTTATGGGACATTTAAACCCCCAATCCTCATTCAGTTTGAGGTCCCCTATCTCCAGTTAGCCGTTGTCCCTTACGTCACCAGTCACCCTGTATAATATTTTAAGGACTTCAAGTTTTCGGAATTTTTGCAAAAATCTCTGGAGACCAGAAAAAAAAACAGTTTTTTCCGATTTTCCAAACTACTTTCCGGAATTACTCGATACTCGCTCGTCCGATTGGAATGATTTATACCTCGTTTAACCGCTATAGATTTGCTAAATACGCTCCATAAATAATATTTATCTAGGACCTCAATTTTTGAATTTTGAAAAAGTTTCTCGGGATGAAAACAAATCTGATCCGAAGAGCATGGAAATACATTTATTTGAAATTATTTTTTCCCAGGAAGAACACTGAGAAACTCAACAGTAGCGATTTGAATGAATTATACTAAAAAAATATTACTAATGTTATGTATTCACATAAAATGATAATAAATCACGACAATACAATGCAAAGTGGAAGAATCGTGTCAAATTGAAGGTTACACAGATCGTCACCAGAGGGTGCATCGATTAGCTTGATTTGTCTATGGAGAACATAGAGATAGAATAGAGAAGAGACGCTATGACATACAATTGTGTAAGGAAAAAAGGGACCACTGGGCGGGGCTTAGTTGATGACCAACATGGCTGAAATTTCAGGGTTGAATTAAGTTGCCTGTTTATTCTGTTTACGAATTTCACCCAAAAAATACGACGTGTTGGGTCTTTGGGAATCCTGTTCAAATAAGGTCAATTGAATATCAAATAAACAATTTTTCTTCACGCGATAATATACACATATAGAAAGATATTATCAGAATACCAAAACAGACTTGCAAAAATTTCGAATGCGGATCTGTTCAGTACTCATCCCTACCTGTGTTATGTTTTTCCTCTAATTTTCTTCTTATCTGTTCCTTCTCCGCTTGAAGAAAGCCATACAGCACACGATACCATTTCATTATTGTTTATTAAGCACAAGAAATCTCAATTTAACTTGAAAAAGGTACAAAAAATCACTATTTTCAGATTAAAAATTCAATGATTGTCAAAATTCGACGTATAGCAGTAATATGGCGGATCTGATACCACTTTCATTTCATTGATAGCAACTCTATTACTATTCTATCTCTATGATAGAGAAGGAGGGGCTGAAGTTTTACTCACTCATATTTAGGTGAAATATACCTAGAATAGATGAAGACCATCAGGCTAAGTAGACCTTTCAGCTCATATATTTCAAGATATAGGTACTGTAAAACAACACGCTGTTTACCATTCCAGCAACAGAGTCTACTTTCCTGGGTGCTAATCCATAATTTGCTTCGGTTTCAGGAAAGACGGACCAAGGGGTCGCAGCCTCTCACTAAGCATAGCGGAACAATCTCAAAGCAGGTTTTCAGTGTATCGGTGGCTTTCAAGCAGAAGCGTAATAGCTGTAGTCGATTTCCGGCGATCATAGCTCGTAGCTATTAGCATAAAAACAATGTGTTTAGACGCCATATTGATCTGAATGAACGAAAGTGGATGATGATTTCCTCATGGGTAATTACTCCTCCGTTCGTGGCTGCTTTGTCGGGAGGCATGTCGTTCGAACGTTTGGGATAAGCGTTTTGTAGTGGTTTCAGGAGACTGAGATAAAAGTGAGGTCCAACAAGATTAAATCAGGACGTATTTATAGCTTCAATGTGGTTACGTGATTGAGTTCTTTCGGGTTATTTTAGTGGTTTCAATTTCTTTAATTTGAGTTATTCCAGGTTTTCTTTAGATTCGTTATCTACCAGAGCTCTACCGAATGTTGATGACATAAAAAAAGAGAGTTCAGATTTGATTTCATTATTCGTTTTTCCTTCAAGTGAGAAAACTTAATCACTGCTCTGTATACAGCTTTTCCCATTTTCCAAAAAATCACTGAGGTGCTTCACTTTAGACACTCAAAACAAATGAATTTATTGATAGATTTGGCGCAAACTTTGACAGTAAGTGTTTGAAAGATGACAAATGTTAAAAACGAAGTTTTTTGCTTAAGGCTCCACCTTTTCGAAGGCCCCAGTAGGTGTAGTGTATACATATATCAGCCCAGTATCGAACTAAAAGAAAAAACCTTCTATCAGGAAAATATTTGTTGCAGCAATAATAACATGTTATCTCACAAAAGTGACCCCATAGAGAACAAAAAAAATAACAAGTTGACAAAGCGACGAATGAAAATAACTGTTTCACGTTGCAACATCTTTTGTAGGGTTCGATTAAGTTTGTTAAACCCTACAATATGTTAATATTTCTATTTTTCATTATTATGGGACTTTTGATTCCATATAACATGGTATACTTATTCCCGAAAAATCATTTAGCTACCATTTTCAAATCGATTAAGAAACAGACACAAAAATATTCGTCATACTCCACCGTTATTTCATAGTTAATAGTAATAAGGGTTTCTTCTTCCTCCTCCAGAAGAGTTCCGAGGCAATGAGTGACATTCGTGCGCCTTCTCTGGCAAGGGATTGGCCTCTTCGTTTCCTTTGATTCCCGAATGGATAGGAACTCAGGTTAAAACGACCTTATTTTTCTTGCAAACCCCATTGAGTTGTGCTGGCCCTCCCAGATCATCTTTGAGTCGATGACGTATGAGCTCAGTGCTTCAATAGCAGCTTGACTATCTGAGTGTATGACTATATCGCACTCCTGATAGTTTCTTTCTAGAATTATAACTGGACATCTTTTAGTAGCGAAGATTTCAATCAAAAACGCTCATACATGAGCCTAGCGACAGTGCACACTTGGCACCTGGCCCGTATATCCAGCGCTAGCTTCTGAAAAGGTTTTGAAACCATCTCTATACCATTTTACGGTATTTTTTGAGGTTATAGTCGGTGTTTCCCGTTTCCATTCCTCTCTTTTACTTAGCAATCTCCTGAAGTTTTTATCAGTGCTTTCTTTCTTGATCATTACATCACTAGGGAGGTTCGCACATAAGATGTAGTTGTTCAGAGAGGACCAGACTCTCCGATGCCATATTTTGAATCATTCACACGTTTTATTTCCTGAATGCTGAACATTTTCATGGATGGTAGACCTTCTTACGAACTATCAAATTCTCCTTCAAAGTGCCTTTCTCATGTGAGGGTGTCGATGAATATGACATTAGACTTTTCTTTCTGGATTTGCGTATAGAATCTAATTAGTGATATAAAACCTAGAAAACGCAGCAACAAAATTTCCTCAATCCTATTGTCATCTATCTATGATCGCCTCATCTCCGCTAGATACGAAATCCACACCTGAACACCTCCAATAGATCCCACGTAAATCACGGATAGATAAACCGAGATTCCTCCCATTCCAGCTGGTGCATGCACAGCAACCCTTATTCACCAACGTCACCGTACGTCGTCCCCGATCCGCCAAAAGAACGAGCGCGAAATCTCCAAGAGTGTTAAATGAATCGACGTTGGTCCTGCGAAACGAACGTGCGCACACAGATGGCGCTTTTGCGCAGGACATCGTCCTGTGCCTCGCGCCTCCAGTTATCCTGAAGAACTCCTAGCGGACCCACCGTCGATCATGCGAAAAATCGTGCTTACCGGCGAATTTCTGACTGTAAACTCTTCGTTTTTCGTCAACTTGCTGTGGAGGAATCTCCCAATCTCCCAGCATCTTCTACTACTCGATACGGACGTGGTTTAGCTCCTCGTGGTGACCTTTCGGACTGACATTGACTCGTCTTGATAGAGTTTTTCCCGTTTGATCGCGAACTTCTAGTGGTAAACACCATGTCAGCTCTCGGATGTTCACATGAGTCCCACCGACGAAGGCAGTGCTAAGCCATGGCAGCCGATTTCCTCCTTATTATCGCGAGTGTTCTGTTGGTGTCAGTTCTGGTCGTCGAGAAGGATGTGGTGGCTGGGGAGCCGGCAGGTGAAACGCGAGTTCCTCTAACTTCGAGAACGGTACGGACCAAATATGGTGATGTTAGTGGTGTTATTGTGACCTTGGATTCCAAGTATTAGAGCCGGTTGAAGTCTTCCGTGGTATCCCTTACGCTAGCCCGCCTCTAGGTAGGCTCAGGTTTATGCCTCCGGTTACAGGAGCTTTGTGGTCAGGTGTTAAAGTGGCGGATAAGTTGGACCGGTTTGTCCTCAAAGATTACCGGATATAGCGAATGAGACATTGGCGTTGAAGAGGATGCCCAGAGGGAGGCTTCAGTACTTGAAGAGGTTGTTACCCTATCTGAAGGACCAGAGCGAGGATTGTCTCTATTTGAACATCTACGCTCCAGCTCAAGGTAGGATGGTTCATTTCTTTCGTTAGGGCAATCTTATAAACTGAGTTTGTTAATTGCTCATGTTTCAAATATACCCTCGTTTTTATCCAATATGATATCCGTTATAAAGACTTACAGGATTAATGGTGTTATTTTTCTTTCATCTGTAAGCCAATCTGTGACTTTTCATAAGCTCACAGGAAAATTGCATTTCTGGACCTGGACCTGGAGGATCCGTAGCTGACAGAAATCGTTAAATATTCAAAAGTAGTCTATGGGTGATCGGAAGAAGAATTATCCAATGACATATTGTGAGGTTACGTTGAATGGTTTTTTTATTTCACGACGAACAACCACGTTTTGATATAAGAAATTCATGATGAATAGAAATTATATGGCCTTATTTATTGAATTGTTATCGGAAAAAAATCATAACAGGTAAAACATCGTTCAATAATATACATGACCTGAAAATCATTCTTTTTAAAAGTAAGAACTTGATTAGAATTGGAAGAAAAAGGTTGCGTGATCAAATGAATCCATTTGAAATGCCGAATGTCCAGAAAATGTCCATATTGAAGAAATGCCGAATGCCCAGTTTGTGAACATGTTCAGATTAGAGGACCATTGTACTAAAAACTTAAGAAATGCTCGACAGCAATATTCTAACCAAGAAATGTTTTCTTTCTTGTTTTCAATTATGAAATGAAAGAAACAAACGCAAAATACATTCAGATAAATGTATTTTCAAATTCAAGTCAAAAAACCATTTACTAATAATACATAAAGTTCCATGATCAAATCTCACGATTAAAGGTTATATTTTTCGATGAGTAGTTCTAAAGTAAAACTGTTAATACGAAAGTTACCGGAACCATTCCAGAATTGCATTATTTACGAATCTGTAAGTCGGCCAGTTACAGATCAATCGTAACTTACAGATGAAAAAGCAGAATACCACCATTATTTCTGATTGAAAGTTTGCTTAAATACTTCAATCATAACTAAATTTCCACCAAATAGCTTTCTGACTCCTCTGTGGGATAGCAGACGATACACAGATAGTTTTCATTCAAATGTGGTTCGTAAATATTCTAAAGGTAGACCTAGTATCGTACTCAAGTATGTTATCGGGGGTATTATCCTTAGTGCATTTATTTTTTCCGGAAAAAAAACGAGTTTCTAAGTAATTTTTTTCAACAAATATCATGAGCTAGATTGATTTCCACTTTCATGAAACGAAAAATTAGATGCACGAAATATATTTGGTAAGATTATTGCCTGAGTTGAATGAACAATTAATTTTATCCACTCCTACTAACTAATTTCTATGTGTAATGGTAGTCATAACACAACCGTAGACATGTCTATGAACCGAAAAAGCGAGTGTTATAATAACACCCGCACATAACACCCGCTAATAAAAATACCTAGAAAGAATGAAATGCTTACAAAAAAAAATTAATAAAAAGTAGGATCGATCCGGAAATCTATTTCAGCCATCAAGATAACGTTCTAGCGATTTATTCCAGATTTATTTTTGGAAAACGTAAATTTTTGAATTTGCGAAAGTACTTGATTTGATTAGTTAGACACTCTGATTTGATTCCCGACCACAGAGTACAGAGGTTTGACGGTTGGACGAAATGTTGTCAACGCTATTGACAACTGTTCAAAATTTTTTAAATGCAGATTAATTCGAATTTTACTGAAGAAGTCGTGGATAAAGTATAGTATTCAATTCGCGGTAATGCTCAAAACACACGCTGATGAATTTTGCACCACGAGCCGTCAGGCGAGTGGTGTAATTCATCTGCATTACCGCTCATTGAATAATATACTATTAATACAACATTTTTCCATTAAAATTAATAATAGAAATAAGGAAACAATCGTAAGTAATATCATAAGGCGTTTTCCTAACTCTACCGAGAAAAAAATTGAAACAACACAATATTGAGTAACATTCCAACCAGAAACTTGTGGTGGCCACAAAATCGGAGTCGAAAATGAGGAATCTCGCATTTGCCACGAATACTTTTCGTTGAAGTATATTACTTAGCATTGTGTTTTTTCGATTTCGAAGAAAAAATTAGATGTTGACATATTACTCTGCATGCATTATGATTCACTACCAGTAAACTCGAAAAAACTGTTGTCTTTCCATCTAGAAACGATCTGTAATTCAAGACTGCGCGTTTTTTATTGGTAGAAATTAAGACGAGGGAAAGAGTCAATGAATAATTCCTGAAATTACAAAAGACAGAAGCTTAAAGGAAGAAATGCTTCCTGAATGACTAATTGAGAAGGAACTTGCCGATGAAGTTATCGTTATTCCATTTAAAATAAGAATGGAGTATTTTCTTGGTTTTAGGTTTGAAATACAATATCCAAATTCTTCTGATTGAAGCAGAGGTCCGAAATATTAGACAAAGGTGTGAAATTAAACATACATAAAAAACTAGCATAAACGAAATATCTGTTTTTCACCTGAGTTGAATCCTATCGAGTTTTCTTTCGATCGAAAAAAATTCTGAGTTTTTTTCCTTAGAACGAGTGGTTGAGTTTCTAGTACGAAAAGAATATAAACAAGTTTTTGTTTTTTCCCTGGAAATGATTTCTTCAAAGATATTATTGCTAATATTATCTCAGAGAAGTTGCCAAGCCTAAGCTGAAGCATCCCTTTCATTCTTCCAGAGGATTTTCTTTTTGTTTCCGATTCAACAATGACAAAATGCGGACAATGAATTAGTCCCACTTTTTCTCTTGAGCAATCCTTTTCATTGTGATATTGATAAAGTCGACTCTTTCAGATTTAATTAAGCGCATCAACGTTTTTTCTCATAATCTTTCTCCAAGAGACGCTATTGGGTAGCCGTGATGGTTTATGGGGCTTCTTCCTTTCATGTTCAATTCCTGATAGCTTGGCATGGAATAAATTGTATGGCATAAACAAATTTCATAGACAACACTGAATAAAAAAAGCACGATTTATATAGTCCGTTCACGATAGTTTGAGCGCATAGTAGGCGTTTATTTATCTGAAGTTAGCAGTACCTACTGTCATAACTATAAAATAAATCAGCGTTGCCGAATGTACCCAGCCTCGTTCGACGAGCTCAAGAGTTATCAGAGAAATCTATTCAATATTGACAACATTGCGTATCAATCTGAGAAGAAAATAAACAACATAACCTAAAATTTCAGCATGCACAGTGGAATATGCCAAACTTCCATGGCCAACCGATTGCTCAACCTTTCGTGAACGGACTATAGTTTTGCTACTAAATTCCTCATTTTCTCAATTCTCGAAGACACCAGATTGTACCAAAAAGTTCAATTTTGGTGAACGTGCTGAATGATCGCCGTTATTATTGTCCTGACAGTTAAAACCATAAATAGAGAGATTTTCAATCGAGATCAAAATCAATTATCGATAATCTGAAAATGATCACAATGATCATGATCTCTAAAGTTTTGTTGTTGATTTGTACATATTATTTCGGTTTTATTAAGTGGTGACTGTGAACTTCGATTGAATCTAATTCATTAGAGGACACAGAATAACGAATTGTCTGCAATCAATAAGGTTCAATGCTCATTTTGATGAAATTATATGACATCTTAGTACATCCAATTCATCCGTTAAGCATTATTATGATAATAAAACCTCATCAAAGTATTTTTCCCATCCTCTTCAAGAAGATATAGTGAGAGACAAATTCTTTAGACATTCAATTAACGTAATTAACCCCTTTCGTGCACGAGTTCAATCTAGAAAACCTCCCAGCAGGTTCAACTTATATACGACGAGCCTTATCTCCGATCGATCTGTAAATCTGGAGTGCTATTGTCATTCTCAAGATTCAGCGTGAAGTCAAGGTTGCTTATCGTTCCATATAAAATGGGATGGATGTTAACCGTGATATATCTCTCGTCATAAAATGGAATCTAAAACAACTTGTCGCTTTTGACCTGGATTAAATTCGTTCACAGCTTTGAAGGTCAGGTGAACTTTTCATCGATTTTGATGGTTAGCCTAGGACGAAGAGCGGAATTATGTGAAGAGTCTGTTACAGTGCTTTCAAATCAAAAGCTGCATGTGCTGAATCGTTCATTTGCTGGAACAGGAGGTTTGGTGAACTTTCGCAGTAATTGTGAGATACCAAGGAAAAAGGTTCGGAATCTCTTGGTTTACTTTCTCATGGGGAAGTATTTTGAATATTGAAGTCTTGAATGTATTCACTCAGAGAGACTTGAAAAAATACATATCTAAATGACCCAAGAGCTACACACACAGGCACAAATAACTGTCCACCTTGAATTTCTTTCATTTCGAAGAAATAGTTTCTTGTACCTGAATGATTTCAATCCTATTCATCAGAACAAAGATATTCCTTGGGTTTCACAAAGCTTGATTGGGCAATCAAATCGTTGATTTTGAATTAAGTCGATGGTTTATGTCAAAAATTAACTGAAAATTGCACAGAAATGATGACTTTTCGATAATCAAGGTGATTTCAGTTTTGTGAAACCTGGCTCTTGATTTGGAAGAGTTTCGAATATTCAAAGATTATCTAATGATTTTCTTTCTGCTAACTCTTCAGTGTATGAAGTTTTCGAAATTTGAAATTGAGTGTTGTTTAATGAATTAAAAAAATATAGAAAATTAGACTCACCAGAAACTGATGTTCAACCAAACTTCAGAAGAGGACTCTTGAATTTTGGTCGATGAATTAAAAACTCTAAGAAGGATGACTGACATTTTTAGGTTGATTCGCCCTTGTTTTACTTTTGAGATCAATCTTGAGATGATCAGCGAAATAATCCGAAAATGAAAAAAGGAATATTCAGCACTTTCATGATAGACAAAGGTTTTTCCCTGGGATTTTTATCTTCGCATCTCAGTATGATTTGAATATGTAATGCCTAGTGTACACTTTTTTCTGCTCAAAATGAAGCTTGTATTTATACCGTTTCCAGACATTTTTTGAAGATTTTTTATTAGGATATCTTGCATTGAAAATATCTCAGTTCTTGCAAAATTCGTCAGAAGATTTTGACAATGTAAACAGAATTCAATCTACCAAAGATGCAATTCATTTCCGCTTACAGTTGAGCTTTCCTCAAGGAACCTTTCGCTCCAAATCTTAGAGTTACCTGAAACAGTCTTCTGATGAAGCCACTCATTCAAACCCCGTAATATTCTTTTTGACGACATCGAATTAGATATCATCAGGTATTCAGATTCGATTCAGGTGTACTTTCATCGTTATGTAACGTATCTAAATCCTGTAAGATCCCTATTTGCGCAAACATCGTCAGCAGAATTTGATTATGAGAAAAATTCAATCTCACAAAGGCTCAATTCCTTTCTTCCTAGAGTTGAGCCTTTCTTTCTGTCCTCAAAAGATCAACACTTGACCTCCCATTTTGCTCGAAGAAATTTCCCGAAATAAAACAAAAAGGAATCGCTACCAATCCAGATTTGAACTATGTCAAACTGAACAAATCCCCTTTGTGTCATGCCTAACCCGTCCTAAGCTGGGCTCACGTTTGGGATTCGGCTTTTATTCATTCCTGGCGACAGTCAGATATGCAGGAATCGAAATAAAAAGGATTTCGAACGATGCCGGGACGGTTGTTGATTTCTCGGTTTGCATCGAAATACGTTGATCCCTGCTGCCTCATTATCCCCGGGTTGGAAGTCTAAAACGCGTTTTTTGTGTTTTTCTGCAAGACCCGAGGCAGGTTGATGATCTTGAATTACGCTGGAAGTGCAAGAATAAGGCGTGTTTACGGGGTAATATTTCAGTGGAATTTACCGCTCGCTTTGCGAGCTACTTTCAGTTTCCAATTTTTAGCCTTCGTTCATTTCTATTCTTTCTTGACTTTCTCCAATTTTCACTCTCATCAACAAAAGACATGCACGAAACGAAATAAAGAGGATTTCGAGCGATGCCAGGAAGGTTGTTGATTTCTCGTTGCATCGAAATACGTTTCATACCCGTTGCCTCATTATCCCCGGGGTGGAAGTCTAAACGCGTTTTTTGTGTTTTTCTGCAAGACCCGAGAGAGATTGATGATCTTGAATTATGCCAGAAGTGCTAGAATAAGGCGTGTTTACGAGGTAATGTTATAGCGGAATTTGCTGCCCGCTTTGTGAGCTACTTTTGGTTTCCAATTTTCAATGATTCTTCTATTCGTATTCTTCGTCAACTTAAACTTATTTTTCTTTCACAACAAAAAAATCAGGATTCGAAATAAAAAGGATTTCGAACGATGCCGAGACGGTTGTTGATTTCTCTGTTGCATCGAAATACGTATGATCCCCGCTCACTCATTATTCCCGGGTTGAAAGTCTAAACGCGTTTATCGTGTTTTTTGCAAGACCCGAGGCAGGTTGATGATCTTGAATTACGCTGGAAGTGCAAGAATAAGGCGTGTTTACGGGGCAATGTTCGGTGGAATTTGCCGCTTGCTTTGCGAGTTCTTTCAGTTTACAATTTCAGTACTTCTTGCATTTATATTCTTTCTCGACTTGTTCCAATTTTCACTCTCATCAGCCAAAGATACGCATGAATCGAAATGAAAATGATTTCGAGCGATGCCGGGACGGTTGTTGATTTCACCGTTGCATCGAAATACGTTTGATCCCCGCTGCCTCATTATCCCCATGTGGAACTCGAAGAGCGTTTTTCGTGTTTTTCTGCAACACTTGAGGCAGGTTGATGATCCTGAATTATGCTGGAAGTGCAAGAATAAGGTATATTTAAGAGGTAATATTTCAGTGGAATTTGCCGCCCGCTTTGTGAGCTACTTTCGGTTTCCAATTTTCAATGAATCTTGTATTCGTATTCTTTGTCAACTTACTCTTATTTTCTTTCATCAACAAAAAAAATCAGGATTCGAAATAAAAAGGATTTCGAACGATGCCGGGACGGTGGTTGATTTCTCTGTTTGCATCGAAATACGTATGACCCCCGCCGATTCATTATTCCCGGGTTGAAAGTCTAAACGCGTTTTTCGTGTTTTTTTGCAAGACCCGAGGCAGGTTGATGATCTTGAATTAAGCTGCAAGTGCAAGAATAAGGCGTGTTTACGGGGTAATGTTTCAGTGGAATTTGCCGCTTGCTTTGCGAGTTTCTTTCAGTTTACAATTTTCAGTACTTCTTGCATTTATATCTTTTTCGACTTGTTCCAATTTTCACTCTCATCAGCAAAAGATACGCATGAATCGAAATGAAAATGATTTCGAGCGATGCCGGGACGGTTGTTGATTTCATCGTTGCATCGAAATACGTTTGATCCCCGCTGCCTCATTATCCCCATGGTGGAAGTCGAAGAGCGTTTTTCGTGTTTTTCTGCAACACTTGAGGCAGGTGATGATCTTGAATTATGCTGGAAGTGCAAGAATAAGGTATATTTAAGAGGTAATATTTCAGTGGAATTTGCCGCTCGCTTTGTGAGCTACTTTCGGTTTCCAATTTTCAACGATTTTTCTATTCGTATTCTTTAACAACTTACTGTAATTTTTTTCCTCAACAGAAGGAAATCAGGAATTGAAAAAGGACTTTGAGCGATGCCAGGACGGTTGTTGATTTCTCGGTTTGCAGCGTAATGCGTTTCTTCCCCGCTGCCATCATCCCCGGGGTGGAAGTCAAAACGATTTTATTGTGTTTTTCTGCAAGACTCGAGGCAGGTTGAGGATCTTGCATTATGCTGAAGGTGCAAGAATAAGTCGTGTTTACGAAGTTATGTTTCGGTGGATTTGCAGCTAGTTTTGGAAGCTGCTTTCGGTTTCCCAATTTTCAATGATTCTCTCATTTTACTCTTGTCAACTTGACCTTATTTTC
Organism: Propylea japonica; assembly: GCA_013421045.1. Classification (NCBI taxonomy): domain Eukaryota; kingdom Metazoa; phylum Arthropoda; class Insecta; order Coleoptera; family Coccinellidae; genus Propylea; species Propylea japonica. The sequence continues at coordinate 19,782,028 of CM024245.1, forward strand.
ATTTCCATCAACAAGAGAAGATATTAAGGAATTGAAATAAAAAGATTCCAAGCGTTGCCAGGATGCGTGTTAATTTTCAGTTTGAATCGGAATACGTTTGATCCCCCCTGCTTCATTATTCCGGGCGGAAGTCAGAATGCGTTTTTTTGTGGTTTTTTGCAAGACCCAAGGCTGGTTGGTTAGCCTGCAATATGCTTCAAGTGCAAGAATAAGACGTATTTATGAGGCAATGTTTCAGTGGAATTTGCGAGCGAATTTCGATCTCCAATTTTACATGATTTTTCTATTAGTATGCTTCGTCAACTTGCTCTAATTTTCTCTTTCATCAACAATATATCTGCAGAAATCGAAATGAGAAAGATTTTTAGAGATTCCCGGGGGTTGCTGATTTCTTGGTTTGCCACGATATACGTTTGATTCCCGCTGCCTCATTATCCCCGAGGTAGAAGTAGGAACGCATTTTTTGTGTTTTTCTGCAAGGCCAGAGTCAGGTTGATAAACTTGAATTATCTTGAAATTGCAAGAAGTTTGGCAGGGTTTGCTGCTTGTTTCGAAAGCCACTTTCGGTTTCCAGTTCTTCAAGATTCTTCTATTTCCATGCTTTGTCATATAACTCCTATTCTCCCTGTCATACATTTAAGACTTCTTTTCATTTTTCTGCATAGCATTTGTACATTAGTATAATGTATTCATAAAAAGCTACAGGGAAACGTTGGCAGTAGCGTTTCTGACATTAGACATTTTCAGGTTACACTAAGAGAAGGGCGATAAGTAGAACTCGCACAATCTTGATCTTATAATCCCCTGGGTACTTGAAATCTTCATTAGTGAGCCTACCGTTGATTCAATGAATCGATTGTGAGATGAGATCTTTGGCAAGCTGTACCATCCCGTTAAAACCAAATATTGTACAGGATATCCTCGAGACCAGGCGAAAAAATCGGTTATCATGGTATGATAGGCGTCTCCATCGACAGTCCAACAAGCTCTCATAGAAAGATGCACGAATATTTCAGATTGAAACGAAAGCTACCACCCTGATTCAGCACATAAACCCTAAAATATTAAAGAGCGAATAAAACAGTCGTTCTGGTAGCCATTAACTGAATGTCTTTAATTCATTTTATGGAATATCCGCATATACATTATAATGTTCGTATCAATAAATGTTCACGACGAAACCAAAACTAATCAATTCCGCGTTTCGCATCATAAATTCGGATTTGATACTTCACCAGCCAATTTGGACCAATAAAAAGTATTCCATCGTATATTCCTAAAGGGTGGTAGAAGGACTCGAAAAAAACACTCTCAGGGGAGTGAAAGTTCATTTTCGTCACGAATGTCGTGAATATAAATGTGCCGGAACTCCTGATACATTCGAATTTGGATCCTGTCTTCACTGCTAAATGATGCATTTGGGTGAAAGATATGAAGAGCGTACTGGGAACGTGATTCTTCTGTTAAAAACGTGGTATTTCATTATGTGAGCAAAGGGGAAACTTTATGGTGTTGTTTACATAGGCTACGTTCACAAACTTACTCCAAGCATGCTCTGTTACTCCAAAGTGTTCAAAAAACCCACTTTACCCTGTCACAGTTTGTAAAGGATTTCATAATAAGAGAGGTTATTTGAATAAACCTCTTTTTTGGTAGATGTCAAGTTTGAAGCTGTTATTTTTGACATTTGACAAATAGAAACTATGCCATTAATAAAAATTGAATGAAACACGCTACAAGAACGCATTGAAATTATTGAAATTCACTATAAAAATGGTGAAAAATTTGGCAGAGATGGTTTGTAAAACTCGAACGTTTTTGGGTCGTCGTGAAGCAACTTGTGGGACCGCAATAAAGAAATTGGTAGAAAAATTCGAGTGTTGGGACGAGTAAGTGATATGAAGAATGAAATTCGTGTACGCTGCTCAAGAGCAGCCGAGGATATTGCTACTGTAGCCGAAAGTATTGAAGAAAACCGAGGATTGTCTATTCCTCGTCGTTCTTTCGAATTAGGCATTCCACAAACGACATTTTACCGCATTATTATTATGGTGTTGATCTGGACAACGTTTACTTTCAACAAGACGTCGCTACGTGCCACACAAGCAACGAAACCATTGATATTTTGCGGAAAAAGTTTCAGGAGCTGTTATCTCTCGAAGAGGTCATCACAATTGGCCACCGAGATCTTGTGATTGAACACCTTGCGAGTTCTTCCTTTAGGGCCACGTGAAAGAGAAGGTCTAGGCCAATAGCCCAGTGTTAATTCAAGATCTCAAAGATGGAATTTGTGAGGCTATCGAGGACATAGGGCAGCCACTTCGCGATTTGGTTATGGAAATTTTATTAGAAGGATATGGTCCTGTAAGCGTGGTCGTGGTGTTCATTTGCCTGATGTTATTTTCCACTATTAAGGCAAAGCTTCTTCTTTATTATGAAATAAACATCTGCTCATTTATATTGAAAAATGGCATTTTTTTTGAATATCAAAATAACACTCTTATTAGAAAACCTATTACTCTCGATCGTTCAGAAACGTTCTCGGATTGAGCTCCATATACCCTGCTTTTTTGCAGAGCATTAGGTACCTTGACAGTTATTTGAATTTGAAGCGTTATGCATTTTTGTCATTCATTCGAGAGAAAAATATTTCTGGTTTGAGTTTAAAGCTCTTCTCGTCGTTTGTTAACCGTTTTGAGTTAATACCTCTATTTTCTTACGATGAACTGAAAATTCAGAAGTTTTATGGATTCGCAGTAATACTCGTAAATGCTCAAATAAATGAAGGTATACTTTATATCCATCCTCTTGAAAATGTAGGATGAAAAGTTCTTCAAATTTGAAAACTTTTTAATAGTTTTGGGTGAATATTTCGGATTTCACACGATAAACCAAGAATTTTGAGATAATCTCAACTAACTGAATCAAATACTTTGATATTATAAAATGAGGGTAGAGGCAGGTATTATTATTTCATCAAGAATCATATTTAGACATCTGTTGAAATTCTGTCCATATTCCCAGTTAGGGATTCTTAGAAACAATAAAAGAAACAGGTAGGTACCAGGTAGGTATTTGGCATCCTTGAAAGGATGTTAGAAAATTCCAAGTATAACTATCTATTAATACAATAGCAATGTTTCGATCTTGATTTCTAAATAGTTTGCGATCAATATGCAGAGTTAATCATGTTTTTGCGACTGAATAATTGGAAATTATTAGCAATCTCTGAAGAGCCCTGAGTAAAATAGGAGAAAATATTAATTGTCTACAATGAACCAAAAGCTAGTAAAAAAGTTAAAGTAAGCGATAATAAAAAGTACATCTTAATCTAACTTAACCTACCATATCTCTCGCGAATGACATTCTTCAGAGTAGAGTTTCTGAACGACGACCAAACTGCATTTATTCCGTCATACTCCTCTATACTCTTACTCTACTTCAGGGCAAGTTTGTGAAAGTACCCAAGGGGGTGATTCTTGAATAATGTCGTTCGTGTTCGCGATTCGACAATTGTCGACCAACCTCTCTACTAAGTTGATCGACATTTGTCGATTCGCAAACACGACATAATTCAAGAATCGACACTCTGCTCTGCAATAGCAAAAGAAAGGTTCATAGGGAAAAACAAACACTTGAACAACGTAGCACATGGAAAAGTTCGTATATTCATTAACACCTTGCGACGATAGATCTTAAGGTCAGAGTGCCTAACAGGTTTCTAATCCTCATCGCCTCCATAGGTATAATCTTATCTTATATTTTATAAAATGACAACAAAAGAAACACGAATAAACGTCTCAGGGGGAAAAAGTTGTCGTGAATGTTAATGTGCCGGAACTCCTGATACATTCGAATTGGATTCCTGTCTTCACTGCCTAAATAATACATTTCAGATGAAAGATATAAAGAGCGTACCAGAAACGTGATTCTCCTGTTTAAAAACGCTGAGGGGATTTCATTACGAGTAGGAAGACACGGGAGAAAGTGGAGCTTTGGTGGTGTTGTTTACATGGAATTGCGTTTTGAATTGAGGATGTTTTCGGGGTGAAAATACGGGCAAACTGAGAATGGGGATTATTGGAAACGAGATCTGGGGCATTGTGATTTTCCTGAATTCCATAGAGCGTGCGACAGAATGTGCTGCTTTTATGATGCCAAGGGAAGTTGAGAGATATTTAATTTCTTCTGCAACTTGTCAGTGAGTTATTTGAGCTTCTCGGACATGAATATCTTGTTCTATTCCCTCATTAACCTTCGACATCAGCCTACAGTTAGCACGAAAACTCATTAAGGAACAACGACAAACAACCTTCAAGGTAAGTTTTAACTAAACTGTAATCAAAGTCGTAAATGAATAAAATAAAACAAAAAATCGTCTAATATGTTTGGAGTTATTTACGATTATGCTTTTGGATCAGGTGCCGAAACCCTAAGGCATAACGCATTGGTTTGGCGATTGTCAAAATTTGTGATTTGAGGCATGAAGTCCCAGTGGGTCAAGTCATGGGCTTCGAGCAAATGACTCGAAAACAGCTGGCAAAAAAACTGATTGGGTTAATGTCGGTCCTCTCTGAACATCTCATCTGCGAACCTCCCTAGTGATGTAATGATCAAGAAAGTAAGCACTCATAAAAACTTCAGGACATTGCTAAGCGAAAGAGAGGAATGGGAACGGGAATACACCGACTATAACCTCGATGAAAATACCGTGGAAATGGTATACAGATGGTTCCAAACTTCGACAGTAGCTATATCGCTCAGATAAACGGGCCTAGTACCAAGTGTGCACGGTCGCTAGGCTTCTGCATGATATCTAGTATAAATCTGGAAAAAGCTATCAGAAGTGCGATAAAGCCAGATGAAGAAGCTGCTATTAAAGCTCTGAGCTCCTGCGTCATCGACTCAAAAATGATCTGGGAGTGCCGGAACAAACTCATCGAGATAGGCAAGAAAAATAAGGTCTTTGTAACCTGGGTTCCCGGCCATTCGGGCATCAAAGGAAACGAAGTGGCTAATACACTTGCCAAAGAGAGCGCACGAAATGTCACTCATTGGCCCAGAACCCTTCTCTGGTTCAGTTAAATGTACCTTTACTGAGTTTCTGGAGAAGGAGAAAGCCGAGAGGGAAAAACTCTGGTGGAATCTCCATGGGATGGATCATTCCACTGAGTTCCTTGGAACTGTGGAACAGCAAGATCCAAAAGATATCTGGATCTTGGTAAGGAACAATTACACCTCTTTACCGTCTTTCTTACAGGACACTGTTGTTTTAGAACAACCTGTTGAGAATGGGATTATCGGACACTGACGAATGTAGTAGGTTTTATGGGGAGGAGGGAAGAAACCCCCATTCACTTAGTCACGGAAACTTTAGCATGCGAACCTAAGGAGAGAATGCCTTGGCAAGAAACTTGTGAGAGTGAGGAACTAGCCTCGTGTTGAAACCTTCACAGATACTGGATTTCTTCAGATCTCTGAAACTGGAAGGCAAGCTGTGAAAGATGTGGTCAGAACAGCTCTGTAAAGGGGCACAATAGCCTTGAGGTCGTAGTGAAACTGTAACCCCTTTTAAACTATAAGAAATAACAATTAAAGTCGGTAACCTTTTAGAGTTTCGGAATATAATTACTCTATAAAACTGTTACGTATTAAATTTTGACTGATTTGTCGCTATATGCCTGGTGGAGCGAGTATGTTTGGATTTACGTTTGATTGATCAGCGTTTTTATTTATTCATTCATGAAAAAGTTTCAGAAGGAAAAGAACATACGAAAAAAGTCAGAAGTTAACGCAAGTTCTATTTTCTATTTAAAAATCATTAATATCTTCGTTAGACATATAAATCGATTTATTGATTTCAAACTTCTTTCAAAATGACAAAAAAAAACCGGTTGAACAATCTTCAATTAAAAGCATTAATCTTCTCAAAACAATTGAAATAAACTTCTCAATTCCTACAAGCTCATCACAAAGAACAACTCCAACCTCTTTTTTTGTAATCGTTAAAAAAAAAAATCTGGAAATATGTATTCTAACTAGCATTTGTCTAGGCTTGCTGGGGTCGGTTTGCCTTGAAGTCTTTTTATATGGTTTTCTTCCTATCCTTGTAATCGCAAACAGTTCGTGAGTAGTGGTGACTTTCGGTCGGCCCTGTTCGTCGTTACATCTGGGGTTAGTCAGGGATTCCATTTGGGACCCGCACTATTATCAATATCTTATATCGATAATAAGTTCTAGATATAAACAGTTTTTTTTTTATAATTTGATTTGGAATGTTCGAAGAAATTAAGTCAATTATAGATTGTGTAGAAGTTCAGGAAGGTCTTGATTCGTTTTCAGAATAATGTAGGAGGAATGACCTTGAACTTAAAGTCTATAAATGTTGGTGCATATGATTCTCTAGATGTACTGATTTGAAATTCCATTTCTGAATATTGGAAAACTGGTTGAACAAATCACCACTTCAAAACATTAATCTTCACTAAACATGCATCATTAAACATCGGAATAAACTTGTCAATCCAACAAGCCCATCAGTAAAGCAAAATACCCACCCTCCAAATCCCTTTTTAAATCCTTTCATTCCTCACTTCGCCCTCATTAGATGGATTTCGCTGAAAGTATGAGTCGAAGGGAGAGTGAATCGACACGAAAGTTTCGCTATATCCATCATCAGACTCCTGGGAGGACCCTTCGCTGTAATCAATATTCAAGAGAATTGCTCGTCTATCAAAGAGATGGTTTGTAATCGTAACGAAAGAAAAAATGTGAAAATACACTTCATTGTTTGAGTGCCTTTAATTAATAATCATGAAGTTGAAATGTAGTCAAGTGGTGATTCAGTTGAGAAATAGCCTCAATTAAAGTTTCCGCAAAGTTTTTATCGCGCGAGGAAAATATTACATCTGGAGTGGAGGAATGGGGTGATTTCAACTCGTTAAGGGGTAGGGGGAAGTTTTATAAGGTTTATTAGAAACTAGAGCTTAAGACGTCAGATTTGCATTGGTTCGATGGCTGTTCTGAATTATGGAATTAACTGAAAGTTTCGTTTTATGATTGTGGGATTGATGCAATTTATCTGTCATTAAAAATTCAACATCAGAGCTGGAACCATAATCATTTTCTTCGAATCTTTCTGAACAGTGATTATAGAAAAAAACGTACTTCAGTCACATAAACTATACAAGTAGTCATACACCTAAAAAGATAAATGGCAATTGTTTGAGTTCTTAAGATGAAGAGAAAAATATGGATTTATCACAAATCTTTTGAATTTTTTCATTGAGAAGATGTTTTACTGTTTTACAGTTTTTGGAGTGTTGACTCAAATTATTGTCATACGCTAAATAAATAATAAATAAATTGTCGTTTCTTTATATTCATAGGTAAGATTGTAAATAGTTTCCATTAATATTTTGTATAACAAATAAACTTATATTCATAGAGCAAACAATCTGAAGTTATTCTAATTCCGAAGGAGGATCAGTCTTATAAAACCACCATCGAAGTTGATCTTCAAATACTGAATCTCTCTCAAACAATATACAATATTATAATACTATTCAGAAAATAGAGTTCTGATTGAAAGTCAAATCAATTATTATTTTATAGTTGTCATATCCTAAGCCTATTATAATCTTTTAATCTCGAATCAATTGACATTGAAAAAAATGCAGTTTCTTTACATTATGTATACAAAAGGAGAGGAACTGCTCATAATAAATTTCACCGCAGTTATGATTGTTATCCATTATCAAATTATTATTTGTTCGGTTATTTTTGTTTTTTAAGGCTCAACATTGTTTATGGTGTTTTTTATTAATATTTTATAATACCGTTGCTAGGTTCAGAAATAGTACTTATGTTTTTCAACCTCCTCAATAAAGATATTTGCCTTACGCTCAGTCGAATTGTGCATTATTATGCACAGGTTTTTTTTCTATAAAATATCAAAAAATTTGCATGAAATTATAGCAATGAACCTAGAAGAGCCCTTTAAAAGTGTTTATTCACAGAAAAAATTTTTTCGATTGTTTTTGAAAAATCAGGTCTGAAGGGGTTAATAAAACAGGATCTATGGTTACGTCAAAATGCCATATCTTTGAAACATTCCATCAAATTGCATATTTCTTTTTTGTTGTCTTCATAAGTGCCAGGCCAAGGTTTATACAACAAAATATTCAAAAAAATTGTTCAGAAAAAATAAAAATCTTTCTCTTTTCTTACGACCAATCAAGTCAAAGAGTAGTTCTAGGTTGAAATGATTTTTGACATTGGACGAAAAGTGAAGTTACATCGAGTGAATCGAAAATTGTCACTTACTCATAATGAGTTTTTGTTATCCTACCCTTGAAATGAATGATATGGCAAAATTAATATTGCCGGTTCAGCTAGTAATAAATAGAATGAAACAAAAGCTCCAGAATATACAAATTGGAGAATTATCGTTAACGCAATATGCGGCGAAATCTTCTGATTATGTAAGGGCTTCTTCCATTTATTATGGATGAAGTTGAAATTCGGTATAAACCAACAGATAAATGTCAAGATATATCACGAGCAATGGATAGGTACTTTTTCAAGCACAAAAATGTTATCATATAATAAAACTGAACGTTTTCAAGGTGCAATATATAAACCAACTTTTTCAAAATTTTACTTTTATCCTCGATTTATAACTCTGAAACAGGTGAGAGACAACCTGAAGAACCTGAAACAGGGTGAACTAAAATGTTAGATTTTGAGATCAAATGTGAATTTATTCGATTGATGCCTGATACAACTGAATCCAAACCTGCGTTCACCTCAGGTTCCAATAATCCCCCACGTCATAATTGGCTAACAAATTCAGAAAATTGCAATACTGCCATCAGAAAAACCCTGGACCATCGAATAAGAGAATTTCCAGTCATAATCTGATTTTAAGTTACACCAGGACGTACCAAAATCAACGTATTGCGAGAATGATTCAATTCCGCATGAAAAATTCATATTTCACTCATTTCCACGTTGCGAGTAGAGATTGAATGTCCTCGAGAGAAACATAAATTTCACGTTCAAATTGAAATATATTCGGCCCAGGATTTCACTCGGTTGAGTAATGTGCTTCGTTTTAATCCAGATGAAATTACTGGCCTCGTAAACTGGATGGACAGGCTTAAGGCCGAAAAAAATTTCGTGGGTTTCCTGGCAGTATTCGGAACACTGCAACTTTGCCTAATGTTCCGGAGTATCGAGGTTCCGTCGGAATTATTAATTGAATAATTGAAATGATGAAACGAAATATTCAGGTGGGTTCATTAAGTTGTTATGAGAGTCCGGGTCTGCCGGATTTTGCTGTATGCGTTTTCGGGAGTTTGGAGTATTTCTCAGGTTAGTTGCGTAGTTCCTGTAATATCTGGTTGAGAGTATTTTTGCCATTTTTTTTTATTTGAAACAATTTTTAATATGATGTTTTTTCATCGTCGATTAATTTCAGTATGGTATTTTATTCGAGAATGCTTCATTTATGTAATGGAAAAACGTTTCAGATTCTAATCAAGGAATTTTTGCTATGACTAAATATGAGATGTCTCAATATATTGAATGAAATTTCCAGGCATATATTTTCCATTCTTCCTGTAGGACTTAACTCAATTCTTGTAAAGTTAAAGGTAGTTTTTGATGATTGGATATTGCTCTACTTGGATATTTCTATAAGTGCTCAATAAGATTCATACTTCTCACGAAAAAGGTTTTAAGTCCTTCATGTGCGGTATAGTGGGCGCTGTCATCCTCATAAAAGAAACTATGTGTAAATATGTTGCGCGCAGAAAACACAATGATTAGTTCGATGATATTTTCCCTCGGTAGGTGACGCCTGTTATTGTCTGTTCGACGATAATCCTAGCTTTTCATTTGGCTGAATAATTTTTGAAATCATTCCGATTGGAAGTAAAGTGATTTTGACAAATAAAACATGCCTTTTTGTATGACAATCAACAAAACGATAAGGTCTGAAATCTGAGTACCCAATAGAAATATGGACAATAGATCGGAAGGAAGTTATAAAAGTGATATGAATTATTCATTACAATATAAAAAAACCGAGGGTAATTATTCACTTTCTGTTATGTGTAGAAGTAAATTGAAACCAAAATGTTTATTGTTATGATGAACTGAAGTAATTGTGGAAATTAAGCTGATTCTGTCAGAAAGCAGCATCAGTTGGAAGTGATGCTCATCAGTTCAAAACCACAACATTGTCAAATAGAACGCGTATCAATTGATACTGATGCAGCTTTAAATAGAAAAGGCCTCCTACACTACACTCGGATCTCTCCGAATATTTATCGTTGACTATCACTTTGTGAACCGAACCGTGACCCGTCCGAAAACAATACGCTAAAATATTGTGGTAAATACCAGTCTTGGTGGTGTTCTGCCAATTGGCTTCTGCTGAACAGCGGTATGCACTCTGGTGGCGGAAATTGATATTGAGCTAAGATAGTAGTGAACAGAGCGTTGAACGTAATCTGTGTAATAATTTCATAATTGTTCAGGACCTTTTGTTTCAAAGGAGTGTTCTCGGAAAAATTAAAATGGTTATTCTGTAAATATGATTTCGAATAGAAATTACCACTGTTGTGTGCCTCGATGCATTTTATGGGCGAAAAAATTGCCAAATTTAGGATGGAGCTACCATCCCTCGGAAAACCCAAATAAAAATAGAGATGAGAATGAAACGAAACCAACAGTAAAAGAAGAGCTTGAATCCCAGATACTTCAAAAGGTTTTCTCGTTAGAAAGAAATCCATACTAAACAATGAAAGCAGAGAATATTGATCGATTAAAATCAACCAATATTAAACTCATACTTCGAAACTAATCCCGTCAATGCACAAAGGATATGCATGGTGGTAATATCAAACAGAGCTCCATAAGCCTGGTCTCAGAGCTTCTACGGGAACCCAGCGACAATTCGCACTTCTCCTATTTTCTTCCTCGCTGTCGCAGCAATCAACAAGTGAAGTTGGTTTATTTCAACTACAAAAAAGGCTTAACGCTACAGATTTTGACAACCAGAAACCAAAAAGGAGGGGTTCAGGGGAAAAGTTTTGTTGATATTCTCTGATTGGTGGAATAACTGTCGCGAGCTTCACGTCAAAGCTCTGAGAACCAGGCTATAGATAGCTATTTCGCCCTATTCGGCGCTCATCAGTATGGAGAGCTCTGACTGAAAGAGGTATTCTAGGTTCCTTATTCAACGAAATGTAGCTTATCTCTGAGTACAAACAAAAACAAGATGCCATCTCGAGGAAACCTTACGAACAACTACCTCCGATGCGTGAACCTTGAACGAAGTAGCGAGATGTTTATCCGTTTTCCTTATAGTTGGTTGAAACTATCCGTTTGAAGGTCCTCAGAAATGACTCCGAAAGGCTGTTTCAGATATCGTTCAATTGCTTCGAGTCGAATTTGCGATATTATCATCTTTCTTTCCAGATGTTACTCTGGAAAATCCTACTATGCGCCTTACTGAGGTCCAAGCAATATTAAAATATTGCGCAATCTGTTGATGTAGATCCACTTTCCTTGTCTGGTCAAACTTAGAAATTAAATAACTGTCATTTTCCATTACGTATTTTCGATATTACGACTTCCTTATTGTTTTAATTCAAATGATCAGTAAGCCAAGACTCCACACAAGCAATTATCATATTATATTTCACAAGTTGAAAGTTCAAATGGGATGTGGGGCAAGTCTTTCGACGATATATTATTAGAAACATTTTTCTCTAGAAGATTCGATATAATGAACCGGTTTTTCTCAGAATTAGGAAAAAGTAAGGTGAAATATCGAATCGCATCTTCAACATAACTTCAAACTCGTGATAACGAAAGAAGAAGATTACCATTCAACATCGAAATATCATCTGCTAATTGAGTAATCGAATAACATGCAGGAAATTCAGCTTTCATACAGGGAAGCATCATACAAAAGCTAATCCACAATTTCCCAGAATTCTATCCTGCCTCGCCGGCGTTAATCAACAGAGTGATGTGGGCTTCACCTAACCCTCCACGTCTTTAATTCTGGTGTGAACTGGGGGATGGTGATGATTATTATTATTGGAAATTTCAGATTTGAATACGTTATGTCATCTCCACGACTCCTGATCGATACTGGGAACTATACGTTAAGACATTGTGGTAAATACCAGTCTTGGTGGTGTTCTAACAATTGCCAACCAGTACCTCCAAGACCAGATGATAACTGAGCTACTGTAAAAGTCTTCTTGCTCTTGAATCTGAGAAGAGCAATCGACTCCTAATATAGTACCTACTGGTTGGAACTATCCGTTTGACGGTCCTCAAAACATTATTCCGAAAGGCCATCACAGATATCGTTTGATTCCTTCGAGTCAAATTCGCGATATAACGATCTTCCTTTTCAGATGTTACCCTGAAAAAGCCCACTATGTCACTGAAGTCCAAGCAATATTAAAATATTGCGCAATCTGATCGTTCGACAAAGCTTCTTGATGTAGAACTACTTTCTTTGTCTGGTCAAACTGAGCAATTAAATAACCTGTCATTTTCCATGATATATTTCGGAATAACAAATCTATTGTTTCAATTCAAATGATAAGATAGCAAAGACTCCACCCAAGCAATTGTCATATAACATTCTACAAGTTAAGAGTTCAAATGGGGAGTTGAGAAAGTCTTGCGTTGATGTTTCCATTATAAAAACATTTTTCTCTAGAAGATTTGGCATAATAAACAGATTCTGTCCATCTTCAACATAACTCCAAACTCGTAATAACGAAAGAAGAAGATTACCATTCAACATCGAAATATCATCTGCTAATGAAGTACATAATCGAATAACCAGCAGGAAATTCAGCTTTCATACAAGGAAGCATCATACAAAAGCTAATCCACAATTTCCCAGAATTCTATCCTGCCTTCGCCAGCGTTAATCAACAGAGTGATGTGGGCTTCGCCTAACCCTCCACGTCTTTAATTCTGGTGTGAACTGGGGGATGGTGATGATTATTATTTATTGGAAATTTCAGATTTGAATACGTTATGTCATCTCCACGACTCCTGATCGATACTGGGAAAATACATAATGGAAATCATGATTTCCTAACTTCGAAGGAAGACTTATTAATGCCGTATTCAATCTTCCCTTCTGTTGCTATGGGATTCATCTTGGGCTGAATGAAATGGATGCAATGTTGGAACTATCTATTATGTATATGTTTTGGATTTACGCATGGAAGGCCTCGAGTACGCTTTCTCTCATGAAATCACATACCTACCTTCTGTTGATTGCGTTATTACTCCATCCACTGCTGAAGATAGGGAAGAATGGAAAAATTAA